>JAJJWX010001329.1:0-50847 GCA_023529315.1 Papaver bracteatum
GCTAGAGTTAATTGTATCCGAATATACGAAATCGGAAGATCGTGACTTTCGATTAATCAACATTCGGTAGTACAAATATTATATGTACCACCGAATATAAATCAGTGTGAAAAGTCATCATACCATATTTTGTTGTCTACATATTCGGTGGTAGTGTACAAACAATAATTCCCGATTCTATACATTCGGAATCAAAAATAAATTACATGTTCCCGAATACTCAACCTTCGGACGCAACATATGTGAATAAACTACCGAATATCCATCATTTGGAGTTCAGTAACCATTGGTTTTTTGCCTATATATTCGGTACTAATTTGGCAAGAGTAAATTCCGACTATACAAAATAGGATGTAAAACTATGTTTTTCGTTTCCGAATACACTACATTCGGGGGTTCATAATATATGTATCCTACCGAATATGAATCATTTGAAGTTCAGAATAAGCATCATATGTATTGTATACCGACTAACTATAGATTGACTTATAGAGTTCAAAAATAACCTGCAATAGAGCGACATTCCCGGCAACATGGCTAGTTCCTCTCCTCGACGCCTTTCTCAACTCTTCCATCAAGAAAGATAGGCATGCTGTTCCCCAAGAGTAGTCACCGAATTCATGTAGGGGATCCAAAAGTTGTAGAAGGTTGGCATCGATCCGGTTCCCAGAAGTATTGGGGAAAATGACACATCCCAATACACAAAGGAGATGGCAGGAAGCCGCGTGATTCACTTGCTAATCAGTTAACGTTCCCTTTTGTTCTTTAACCAAGGTTCCTCGGAACATATCCATCAAGACGGTAATGTTGAACTGTCTTGTTCTAGAACTTGCATGCCTCCGAAATTCTTCTATGGTCGGAACATATCCATCATTGTCTCCGTCCTTCTCAAGTGACACCGCATGAATCTTTCTAATGTCAATCAGTTTAAACTTTTTCTTTGGGTACTTCTTTCCCATCACAAAGAGGCCGGCCGTCTTCTTTTCATCCCATCCAAACAACTTCTTCGTCAATGCGTAATTTTTTTTCACTCTAGGTTTTTGTGAACTCGTCTTCCGTGGATTTTACCTCCACCTGCAATCCTAAAATCCGTTCTGCATCTTCGGGAATCAATGCCATATCGCCAAATGGGAATTGGAATGTATCGACTTCGATGTAAAACCTCTCAGTAAAACTTGATACTGCAGCCTTTTCATATACAATCACGGAGTTTCCAACGGCAGCATATAAACATGAGTTTCCAACGATGGATCTTACTCTTGGGCATTCACCTTCTAGGGGCCATTTTTTAATTTTTGCATAAGAAGATTGGTGTCTAAAAAGACGTGTGGAATTCTTCTGATCCTACGAAAGATAAACAAATAGAATTAAAACATAAGAAATACAATATCAAAAAATCAAATAAAAAGACAAGTTGAGATTGTTACAATTGTCTCATTGATGGTACGGGCCCATGAGCTATCATATTTGAATAAAACTTTGCCTCAATCTTTAGGTTCACCTCTGGCTTATCCACCGGGTAGACGAGTAAGAAGAAAACGTGTGGGTGGAATGTGTCGCGCGCTTGGTTTAATTGGGACTTTCTTCTTCGGCTTCGGCTGTGGCTGTGGAAGTGGTTGCGCAACATCCTCCTCATCCTTCAGAATCTCCTCCTCCTCCTCATCATCACTGCTACTACCATCATTTAATTCCTTACCATTTACCTCATCCTCTTCATTACTGCTACCACCACCATTTCCATCCTCATCATTACCTTGATCCCCCTCTTCCTCAATCTCTGGCACCTCATTAACACCATTCAATCCATCACCACCATTCCTTCCATCACCACTATTACCTTGATCACCATCCTCATCATCATCATAAGAAGCATATTCACCTTCTAAATGAATTTCTTCATGTTCCGAGACTTCTTCTTCTTCGTCGCTTGGGGTTGTAGATAAAACAGCAGATGTTGAAGACAACGATATAGAGGAATCAACACATGGTTCTCTAGGTTCGTGGATAATTAAGGCTACCTCACTCGGTGTTTTTCCTCGTAATCGACCTGCATTCAGGTATTTTTGGTTGCGGGGAGGTCTGGATGGAGGAGTTTCCAAGACATTCTTATCCTTTTTATTCTTGTTACTGAAAGGCCAACACAAAAATATTTAAGAGTTGTCCAAAAAATTATATAAAAAAAAAAGACTCTAACAAAAAACAAATTACTCTTTTAATATGCTTAACGATTCAAGCAAATTTTTTTGAACGACTCTTCCTATTTTTAAGACAAAAGAACAGAAATGGGAATAGTAGAGTCGTTCACTTATATAAATGGTTGTCCAAAAAAGTCGTTGAACAAATATGAAAAATCGTTAGATATTCAAACTTCGTGATTAACGACTTCCGTTCTGAGAAATCAATTTCTCCAATTCAAACCCTATTTTTGAGCAGAAAATCAAATTCAACTAAAACCCAAGTTAGAGTAGGTGTTTTAAAGGATATACCTTCTATTCGGTACTTGTACTCGAATACTCCTTCGCCGCAGTAACCGTATCAACGAGATTTGGAATTTGACTGGCTAGTCTTGTAGTCGTCTTCGTACGTGCCATGTTTGTGGAAGAAGTTAATCGTCGATTAAAGTTTTCGCATCGACGATGAATCAGATGATATTTTTTTCTTCTAAATGATCGTTAATGGAGGAACTGTGAGGGAGGGGGAGGGGGAGAGGAGAAGAAGAAGAAGTGTTGGGTGATAAAATGAAATGGATGCCTAGGTTTATTCTTAATAGGATTTTAGGGTAAATTTTAGAGGAAAAGTAGAATGATACTTTCAACCTCATTTTGAAAGCCCCTTATAATTTTTGGTGAGGCCCCAATTACTTTTTGAGCCCCCAATTAATCCTTGCAAATTAGCGGTGCAACTGAACCATTCCTTTTTCTTAAAAAGAAAATGAAGAATAAGCAAAGCCCTTTCTATAGTTCTTTTGCCTCAGTCTCAAACTTATACTCTCTCCTCCATCGAGTGTAGAAGTGAAATCCTTTCACCCTAAAATAAAATTCCCAAAACATTTTGGTTGAAATTTGTTCTAATTTAACAACTGATTCTCAAATCTGATTGTAGATGTCTGAGTTTGGTCTATTTGGGAGGAATAGCACTTAAAATGGTCTCTGCCATTGCCTTCTGGAGAGGTAAAATATCACCCTATATATTTGATTTCTAAAATCCATTCTCATTTGAAAAACCCTTTTAATTCTGCTCTCTCCACAACCCAAATTCCCAATTCTTCAAACCCTAGATCTTTTACATTTCGTCTCTTTGTTAATCCCTCTTTTTCCTTAATGGGGAATTTCAATCATCTCCCAACAGACACTCAATTAGATATCATAACTCGTTTGCCTACTAAATCCATTCTAGACTGCAAATTAGTTTGTAAACCATGGAGGAATTTGGTTTCTCATCATCCATCGTTCTCTCAATTGCATCTAACTCATCTTAATCGATCCACTGATTCTGATTCTGATGGTAAGTTGAGTTTAATTTTCAGAGCTAAGAATCATGAACTTTACTATTTTGAATATATTGAGAAGCATGATGAGACACCTATTCATTGTATCAGAAGGTTCAATATAACCCATCCATTTTAATTTTATGCGATTATTGGATCTGTTAATGGTTTAGTCTGTTTACATGGAAGGAGAGATTATGTTTATTGTGTTTGTAACCCCTTGACCAGAGAATATGTTATGCTTCCCAAACTTAAGAGAGGTAGCTGTGGTTATTTTTATTTTTCGAGCGGATTCGGTTGGGATTCTTCATCTAATGAGTATAAAATTGTCGAAACGTATATCTTAAGTGGAAATCCTTTTTTAGAGGTTGCTATATACACTCTTGGAAGTGGCAGCGGGTGGAGAGATGTTAGGAGTTGCAATATACACTCTTGCCAACCTTATCCTGAAGGTGGTGTCTTTATGAATGGTGTGCTGCATTTTGTAGAGAAAGAAGGAGATAGGTTTTTGGTTTTTGATTTGATTGAGGAATAGTTTAG
Source organism: Papaver bracteatum (assembly GCA_023529315.1). Lineage (NCBI taxonomy): Eukaryota > Viridiplantae > Streptophyta > Magnoliopsida > Ranunculales > Papaveraceae > Papaver > Papaver bracteatum. Next base: position 4,028 of record JAJJWX010001329.1, read on the forward strand.
TGAGCATGTTTCCCAACCTTCTTTGCCACCAGACAGTATGTCGTGTGATGATCAGTCTATTGGAGCTTTTGGTGGGGTTTTATATTATTCTATCACATATGATGATCAGATCACTGTTTTCTGGCTATTGAAAAAGAAGAATGATATTCGTGACGTGAAAGACCAGCAGGTGGAACACGAGCCATTGGGTTGGAATTTAGAGTTTAGTCTTCCCGGAAGAGAACCACTGCCATTAGCCTATACAAAGAGTGGTGGTGTTTTATATGTTGATGGTAGCTCTCTCGGTATTTATGACTCAATAGCTTCTACCTCGACAAAGCTTGTTGATTTAATTCCATTATATGAAATAATCTCTTACAAGAACACCTTAGTTTCCTTGAAAGAACTAGGAGAAGAAAATGTAAAACTGATGGAACCAGCTCAAATATTGGAAGACAGTAATTCGTGATTTGGTGACAAAGCAGCTAGCAAGATGAGATCCCTGGAGTTGGTACCGTTATTAACGAGTAAGCTTCACTGAGCTTCTGAAATAATATTATATATATTTTTATGGGTTTCAACTTAATATTGCATAGACATTTTGACATTATCATGTTAATCTTACTGTTAGCCTCTCTTTATGTCCTCAATCATCAGTAGTAACTGCAAAAGCGATAGCATCAAGTAACCAGAGTTTCGTGTGATAGCTATCATGATTTACGTTTCAACTCTGTCGTTCACTACAACCAAGCTAATTCCGTCTTCAAATAATGCTTCATTTCCATCTCCATTGGAAAGCTCATTTCCTGCTAGGTAAACACTAATACCAGAATGCAGGAACTGTTGGTAAAAAAGATTTTGCCATCTTCTTATGAATGTATGAGTTTTCATATATATCTAGTTATCTGCACATTTCTTGCTTGCTTCCAAGGTGATATCCGTTTTTTCATATTATTTAACTCCGAGGTTCAGTTAGATCCCAAGTTCATTTTTTAAGTACTCAAGAACCTGGGATGTCGAGTCTGGCAACTATGGCATCAATATGTATACTTCTTTGTTTTCATCTTAAAGGGGTAACATCCAATTCTATAAGAGATCAGTGAGTCAGACACTGACGTTATCTGCAAAAAACATCTAACCTGTAATAGTCTGCACTAGGTGTGTTTCTTCAAAAAATTCCAGCTTATATGATTTTCTTAGATCCTTCAAAAATTCATCGATTTATATCAAGTTCAAATATGTTTGACTCACTTGTTCGAAATGCTGATTCTGTTTTTCTGATGGTACCATTTGTTTTTTTCTTCCCCAATACAAAGCTTTAGTTTCTCAACATATAGCAGTAGTAATCAATATCCACCCCTTCCCCATATGGATAGAGTTGGAGGGTGGGATTAGTAGAGTTGGGATGGCTAGGTCTGACTAGGGGGCAAGGCCCAACTTTTGCCTGCATCAAACAAAATAAATAATCTGACAACTTGGATGTAATTGACAAAAACATCTGAAACTAGTGATAGTCCCTTGTATGATAGAAAAATTAGTAAAAACTGAATTATAGGTAAATGTGATTAATATAATTTTTTAGACTGTGAAAATAGGTTAGACTCATTAGAGCACAACTGCATAAAACCATCTTTTGCGCATATATCCATAATGTTTAAACCTGAAATTTCCTTTTTTTTCTGGTATCTGCAAGGGAAAATGATTGAAACCGCCCCATATTTGTTTGGTATTCAAAATTGCAATGTCTCTTTAAAGATGTTGTTCTCTGAAGCCACGAGTTAAATTGCTTGTTTCCGTGAAATAGTTTCACTTCATACATGAGTTAAACTGCTTCTCTGCTACATCCAAAAATTGTGTGCATCTTCCAAAAATAAAATAGAAAACTGTCTGCTATTGAGTTATCGACGACTACAACATTAAGTCATATGGCCAGGCTAATAGTCCAAATATAGTATTGATTATTGTTGCTTAAGTTATCTTCTTGATTTCATTGATACATTGTAATGTCTATGAATCAATCTTTGTATCTACGCATTGTAATGTCTATGTTGCTACTTTGCTGATTGCATTTGTAAGCTCAATTCTGACTAGCTACCTTACACAGTACCATTATACCAGGATGCAGGACATTAAATTTAGTTAGATGTCTGCACATTTCATGCCTACTCCTGCCGTGGTATCAGTTTTTTCGTATTGTTTTCCATCATTTTTCAACACAAAAGTTGCTGGGGTGTTATCCAGTCCGACAACAATTGCATATATATGTGTTTCTGTTTTTTCATCTTAAGCCGGTATTGTCTAATTCTGTAGGAGATCAGTAACTTGAACTTGAGGATTGGTAGCACTGTTGCATTTATTTCTTCTAAAAGTACTTGCGCGTATGATTTTACTAGAAATTCATGGGATTGTGTAAAGTCAAATTTATATTACTTATATGGTTTGCTTGACTCACAATATCCCAGTTCTGTTTCTGTTTTCCCTATGCTAAACCTTAGTTGTTATCTGTACAAAGCTCTAGTTTCTCAATATAGCACGAGCAGTCATGTTTTTAAAGAAAGAGCAAAAAAATGTGGTTAAGAGCTTTGTATTTTAAAGTGCTCCACATAATATTTCTCTTTTTAATGGGAATTTTATGATAAAATTTAAATTTTTCCTGCTGGGTTTCTTTCTATTATGTAGCAGTAAGTATCTAGTACAATACTTACTGCAACATTGTAATGCTATGTTGCTGCTTTGCCAATTGCATTAGGAAGCTCAATTTTGCTACCTTACACAGTACTACTACCAGGATGCAGGACATTGACTTGGTTAGAAATCTGCACATTTCATGCCCACTCCTGTAGTGGTATTGGGTTTTTCAATTGTTTTTCATCATTTTTCAACACAAAGAGTTGCTGGGATGTTATCGAGTCCGACAATATTGGCATATATGTTTCTGTTTTTTCATCTTAAGCGGGTATTGTCTAATTCTATATAGTCGGCAGTAGCTCTGTTGCATTTGTTTCTTCTGAAAGTACTTGTGTATATCATTTTACTAGAAATTCCTGGTATTGTGTTATATGGTTTGCATGACTCACAATATCCTAGTTCTGTTTCTGTTATCCGTGCAAAGCTCTAGTTTCTCAACATAGCAGGAGAAGTCATATTTTAAGAAAGAGCAAAAGAATGTGGTTAAAAGCTTTGCATTCTAAGAGCTTCACAGAATATTTCTCTTTTTTAATGGGAAATGTGTGATAAAATTTAAAAATTTCCATAAAATTTCCCTTTCATGGATGTTTCGTACTCGAAAGTGCTAATGTGGCGGGCATGGGTTTGTGCAGGAGAATGCTTAGCTCAACAAAGACTAGGGATCCATAGTAGGCAGAAGCTGTGGTTTTGCATAAAGTTGTGGAGTGGATCTTTCATATGCAAGCTATCGCAGGTCATTGTTAAGAAGGGATAACGAGGGGTTAGAGAATTTATGACTTTTACTTTTGGTACTGTTAAAAGGAGTTAGATCTTTACAAGGAATGTAAAACTTATTTGGGTCTTCAATGGTTGTATGTTAAAAGGAAAGCTGATTGCATTGCATTGCTCGATTTAGTTTGCTGTAGTTTGCACCAGAGAATGCCATTTCCAATTGGCAACAGATCTCAGCAAAGTAAAATATCTGGTCAGGGTTCATGACTGATTGCTTGGTCTTCTATGGTTGTATGTTAAAATGCAAGCAAGTCAAATTGCTAAATGCATTGCTCGATGACTGGTTGCTTGGTTTCAGGAGTAATTTTTTAAATTGGTCAGTTTTAGAGTTTCCCATCCCAATTGTTTGTTGTCAGAGTTTCCCATATTTAACACAATTTTAACCAGAATATACATCCTGCTGTAATGTATTATTATTGTAATCACTATTCACTAACCCAGTGTCTCAGAATTCTATTATATTCCCTATAAACAAACATATCTTTCCCCCTTAGGAACTGGATTTCCACTTTACTCTCTCGCGTCTCCTCTACCACTAAAATGGGGAGTTTCAATCATCTAGGCAACAAAAATCCCCAATTCTTCGAGCCCTTAAATCTTATCTTCCTCCACTTTTTATAATCCGTCTACGTTAATGGGGAATTTGAAGAATCTCCCAACAGACATTTTTCTCGACATACTGATTAGGTTACCAACTGAATCAATATTAGACTGCAAATTGGTTTACAGATCATGGAGGAATCTCGTTTCTCATCACCCTTCATTCTCTCAATCGCATTTTTCTCATCTCAATCAATCCACTGATTCCTGGTAAGCTAACTTTTCTTGTTAGAGCTGAGATTCAGAAATAACTTTACTATTTTGAGTATGATGATGATGAGATGCCGCCTATTTCTAGTATTAGAAGGATCAACATAAACATATTTTCATTACATGATTCTTGGTTCTTTTAATGGTTTACTCTATCTATATGGATACCAAAATCATACTCCTTGTATATGTAACCCAGTGACCAGAGAATATGTTATGCTGCCCAAAATAACGACAGATTGTGATGATGTTTTGTCTAGTGGATTTGGTTACCTTCCTGTCACTAATGAGTATAAAATTGTTGGATTTTATTGGAGGAGAGAACTTGATTTTATAGAGGTTGCGGTGTACACACTTGGCAGTGGAAATGGGTGGAGAATTGTTGGGAGGCTGGATTATAAAATTTACAAATATGGTGCTGATCTGGGTGTGTTTGCAAATGGAGCGCTGCATTGGGTGGATAGCGAACAAGGAAGGGTGTTGGCCTTGGATTTGGCTGAGGAGAAGTTAGATCCCAAGTTGCATCATTTTTTAATAATGGGTGATAGCCAGTCTGACAATAATGGTATCTATATATATTTTTCTTTGTTTTCACCTTAAGAGTAGGGTACATCCAATTCTATAAGAGACCAGTAACTCTGAAATTGACGTGATATGCAACCAATGACTTATCTGTAATAGTCCCCAGTGTCTTATCTGTAATAGTTGGCACTTGGTCTGTTGCCTTTTTTTTCTTCTAAAAAGTAAAAGTATTTGATTATATGATTGTACTAATATTCGTGGAATTATGCATGTACGGTAAAATGTTCTTGACAATAGTTCCCCATTTCTGTTTATGTTTTCTGTGTGATATTCTTCGTCTTTCTCTATCAAAGATTTAGTATCTCAACATAATAGCAATTGTCATATTTCTTTAGAAGAGCAAAAGAATGTGGTTAAAAACTTGGCATCTTAAACTGTTTTAAGAACCTTATTTTCTATGATATAGCAGAGGACATTTTGTTTCATACTTCCCGAATGTGCTAATGTAGCAGGCATTTGTTTTGCACAATTGAGCAGGAGAAAGGTTAGCAAATCTGGATATCTTAACAATAAGCAGGGATCTAAGACTCTAAAGTGGCAGTAGCTCTAATTTCGGATAATGGTTTAAAGTGGATCCTTCATATGCCGCTATGGATTGAGAGGGGATGGCAGGGGGCTATACACTTTATGACTTTTATTTTTGTTACTGATTGGTTCTTTGTAAGTCTAATTTTGTCTAGTCTAGCCTATGGATTCCTTTTTGCACCAGAGACTGCCATTTCATTTAATTAGACGGTTTTCAAAGCTGTTAATACTATTGAAATTTTCCACCAGGAATCACCACAGCTGGAAGACAATGATTTTGTTTCAATGCACTACCCTGTAATTTGGAAAATGTGCAACCAGAACGCGCCTAATCATCCTTATTCTAAGAAGGCGTTTTCAAGGATTACTTGCATTCCTAGCACTACAAATTTACAGTGCATTCTATAGCTCTATTTACCAGAACGCGCCTAATCATCCTTATTTACCACACCACTCATCGGACTTGGTCGAATTTTCATTGAACGGGGATCGTTCTTTTATTCCTTTTAGGTTCAGTTGTTGGGTTTAAGAATGTCGTAGAATTTTTTTGTATGATGCTCAGTGTAAAACATCCCCATAAAAAGAATGCCATAAGGGGACTGGTTTTTGAGTGTGGGCCAAAAATTTATCACATACTTGATCAAAATCAAGGTGCATGTTGGTATTGATTAAAAGAAAGAACTCTTTTATTACCAAACTACTCGAGTCTCAGCACACTGCTGGGACAAGGAAATTATCAAAAATCACTGAGCATCTTTACATACATCATAGCAGCTAATCTATCTAGTTCATCCACCCATTCCAAAGAACAAATGAAACATAACATAGCAGCTACTGCTGACCAAAATCAAGATGTTAAATTTCAAAAGCAAAGCTTCACATGAAAGAACTCTTTTGTTGCTTTTAGAAGTTTTTTTGAAGTTGGATTAAAAAAACTAAGTGAGTCTCGGCACACAGTTTGGGATTGTAACATGATTGTTGGGACAAGGAAATTAACAAAAAGCACGAAACATTTATACATATATCATAGCAGCTAATTTATCCACCCATTCCAAAGAACAATAGTAACATTACACACAACTAGATTGCCTTGGTTTGGATTGATGGAATCGGATCCATACCGATTACCAACAATACTAAAATTTGATACGAAAATTAAATTCCACCAATAGGCAATAGGGTACCAAATCATGATTTTGTAACCTAAAACTTCATTTCAATTCATTACATCTCATTTTCTTGTTCCTAATCTAGGGAAAACTAGAGATCAGTTTTTTCATGGTAACAAAACTGCATCATCTTTTTGCACGGTGGCGAACAAGAATCTCAGACAATTATCTCAAACATCTGCACACAGAGAGTATGAATTTTTGTTAGAGAAATACAACAAATAAACAAGCAATTGCAGGAAAAAGAAGCAATAACATTACCATACCGGATTTGCCTTTGTAAATTTTGACAAAAATCGAATATCCTAAGCGAGATTAATCATTTGAGAGGAAAAATTATTGTGCAATTGAGATGTTGTTGTTGTTAATGGTGCTCGAAATATCTGTATCTCATAATTTTGTTGATGAGAAAACATCATAGATAGATCGATCTGCAGTGGTTCTTGGTTTAGGGTTTGTTTCGAGATCTGCAAGGAAGAAAGAGAGCTGCGGCGGTGCACCCTCCTACTAAACTTTTTTTTCTTTTTTTTGAAATAATTTCCCTCCTACTAAACTAATAGCGCGTTTGGATACACATCCATAAGTAGTTTTTTGACTTTTAGAAGTCAAAAAGCAAGAATTCAGTTTGGGTGTAGAATTTCAAAATGACTTCCAGAAGCAGAAAAGTCGATTTTTTGTGAAGCAAAAAATCTGACTTCTGCTTCTGGAGAAGCACTTCTGACTTCTACTTCTGCATCCAAACAGGCTATAAGAGTACTGAGAAGAGCTGAAGCCACTTCTTATAGGACCTGCCGATTCGATTAGGGTTAAAGTGGAACCTGTCCATCGTCCATTTTAACTTTTCATAATCTGATCTGACGTATGAAACGTATTTCATATCTGATTGTATGTGCTGACTCATGTCTGAGTCGGTTATGGATTTTATTTGATTTTGGATTGAATTGAATGGAAATCCTTGCTTTTCATGAGCCAACTAGCTAGCCTAGTTGTAATTTCGGGTTGGCACAAGTGTTTTGGGGTGCATGACATCGATTTGGTGCCAAAGTTTTGTTAAAAGAATTAGTGAGAATAAAATTACCTTTGTACTAAATTTGGCTCGCATGACTAACTGTTGAAAGTTTCCCTGAAGCTAGTTTACGAAATATTAAAAGTTCCGCTTGAAGCTAGTCAGGTTGGATTGCCTATCAGTGTTTCATCGACAACCAATGCCACTTTCTTTTAGGCTTTTCTTAAATATAACCCATTCTTTTATTAAGCTAAGTCACCAAAAATTTATAGTTTATCCCCTCATTCCAAAGATGGTAGAAAAGTAACATAACATAGCTGCTATTAGATGGCCTGGTTTGGATTGATGAAATCAAATCCATACCAATTAACAACAGTTATCAAATAAAATTGGAGACGCAAATCAAATTACATAATAGTGAACGAAATCATGATTCTGTAACACTTGCCTTTTCATTTCAATTCAGAACATCTCATTTTCTTGTTCCTAATCCAACGAAAATGTAAAACCAGAGATCAGTTTTTTCATGGTAATAAAACTTGCACCATCTTTATGATAAAAATAAAATTTTCATCCAGTAAACTCGTACTGTGGATCGAGCAAACAGAGAAACACCCAAACATCTGTAAATAGAGAATATGAATTTTTTGTCAAAATAAAAATAACTAAAGAGAAAAACAGCAAATAAACAAATGATTGCAGCCAAAAAAAAAAAAAAAAAGAGCAATAACACTATCGTATGTTATTCGAAATTTCAGCTTCGCCGAAACCCAATCTTAACAAACCAGATTAAGTAGTTGGGAGGAAAAATCATAGTGCAGTTGAAATGTTGTTGTTGTTAACGATGTTTGAAATATCATGATTTTTCTGGTGAAAGAACATCATAGATCGATCTGTAGTTGTTCTTGGTTCAGGGTTCGTTTCAAGATGTAAAGAATAAAGAACTTTTATCCCCAACTGTGGCGGCGATGCAATCTTCTATTACTATTACTGTACTAAGTAGAGCTGAAGCCACTTCTTGTAAGACCCGCTTCATTGGATTAGGGTTTAAATGGAACCCTATGATTATTTGATCGAACGGGTGATAGCTGACAGTAAGTGCTGAAGCGTGTCTAAGTAATTGGCGATTGAGATATACACACGTGGTGGGTGTACGTGTTATAAGTTTAGATGGAAAAGTAGGCAGAAGCTCTAGTTTTGCATAAAGCTGTGGAGTGGATCCTTCGTATGCAGCTATCGGAGTATGTAAAACTTTATGTAGAGTATGTCGAATTTCATCTAGTCTAGCCTATGGATTCCATTTTGCACCAGAGACTGCCATTTCCTTATGAGCAATCCATTGTCGGTCTCATTTAACTAAACAGTTTCCAAAGATGTTAATATTATTGAAATTTCCACCAGGAATCACCACAGCTGTAAGACGATGACTTTGTTTCAGTGCACTACCCAATAATTTGTCCTTATATTATAAGGAGGCGTTTTTAAGGTTTACTTGCATTCTAAAGCACCACCACTCTACCAGCACTACAAATTTACAGTGCATTCTGCATCTCTATTTACTAGATGACGTATCCATGTTGTGATAACTTGTTAGAGGTTGACAATGTTGGGGCAATTGGATCGCTCTGATACCAATTGTTGAGGCAATTGGATCTCTCTGATAACAATTGTTGGGGTTCAGATCCATCTATATGCTAATACAGCGGAATCAAATTAGCTAACAAGAAACACTTGATCCCTTGGATTGCTCCATGAACCTTACTATGATCTAGGATAAGAAGAAGGGAAAGAGAACCACATAGATGCAAGACATAAACAAAGAAACAAGAAGTAAAGTACTCAAGGATTTAACGTGGTTCAACAATATACACAATGTATGTAATATTGTCTACATCCACCAAACGGATACGACCTCTTTATTCATTATAGAATCACCACTGAGAATTACACAACTGATTGACTAAACCAATCCATCGACTCACCACAACGTGACCGAACACAAGAACTCTCACAAGCACCCTATAAGATCCAAAGTAGTGTCTTCACCCATACGAGATAACGTTTACCACATTATCTACCACAACAAGATGATCTTATCTGCACACCCTGATATAGATTACCATGGATTCTTTAGCTCAACTCCAATAATCAAATCCAGCACCACCAAGATGATCTTCTCCTCAACAAGATATCTTACCAACATCTCCACACGAATACTCCATAACGACATATCTTCCAACATCGATAAGTATCCCATAAGCACCATAATGATTTACTCCTTCCACCATTAGGTCTCTCACATAACCACCTCAATAGGTGGGATGAATCCCTCACATCTCTACGAGATTTACATTGAGGATTCCATGACTAAAACACTAGCCTAGACCTCCTTATATAGGAGTTACAAACTTGCTTCCCAAGGAAACCATGGTCAATTAGGAAACCCATCTTATATATGGAAGTTGTCCTAAACTAGCTATGTTTCCCTAACGGGCCTTTAGGAACCTCTAGAATTTAGCCATCTTCATTGACCTAAACTAGGAAACCACCGTTTCCCTACAATTCTCCACCTCGGATCATGCATTCATGCATGAGACGATCAACTGTTATCCCTCCATCTTCTGAACATCGATTTCACCATCACTGGTTGCCTACATATCCTCAATAGGAATCAAACCGAAAATGTAGTTTACCCAAATTGTTCCGTAGAACCTCCACCAGAAGAGAGCAAACCAAACTTGATCATCACCAACTCAGACTTAACAATCCAACCTACTGGTGATTGTACAAATCTCCACCAAAGTGAAAAATTCCTGACCATCTCAACCACCATCATCATATGATCACCCGTTATGCAACATTTTGAGAAAATACACCTTACTCCTTTATGTTCACAACTCCACATTGATTGGCATCATTATAGGTGTATTGCATGCCAACTCAATCAGATCATACACAATCATTGTCCATATGTTAGCAATCGAACTTAGTTACAGTCATTATGCGCCCTTGAGCCTTCGCTAACTTTTGAAACTTGCTCCACCATGAGCACAACTCCATCTCGGCCTACCTTGCTCCACCTAAGTTAATGTTCCACTATTCTGATCCACTAACTCCAAGTTGCGCACCACATCCGTTAGGGTTGACATCCATAACTATTCGATGAAAAAATGAAACTACCACAGTAGCCTCCATGCGTCTGCATAAGCATTACCTTAACAGAACCATAATCTCAAATCTTTGTCTCTAAACTCCAGCTGATTTAATTGCTTCTGCAAACAACTAATCACACACTTGCTCCTTTCCACGAGCATGTCCACGAAAGCGAGTTAACGAGATACTTTGTGTTAGTTTGTAATAAACCAACCTCCATGTTAGCTTCCAAGAAACTAACCATCTTGTATGTACCAAAGCATATTGAGCATGACTCTAACTGCGCACCAAATACAACCAATCCACAGATCATTGCCAGTGCGTGCCAATATCGAGCTCATCTCTATGAATCTTTCTTTACAAGACTATCTCCGATTGGATCATGATTCTACGACCATATTTCCCCAATTGAGTTTTACTCCTTCAAAAAGCTCATCATATCTTCAACCATTGCATACATACCAAATACGTGTCCAACTTTACAGAGACTTCAACAACTCACATCAATCTTTTTACTACGTCACTTCAGCAACCTCAACGGTCTTTGACAACAATGTCCCCTTTTAAAGGCATAATTGTCAAGATAGTCTTTTATCAATTTCTTAAGCAAGCATGTAGTTTTGACTTCATGACAGTCAAACTACAACACAATCGGACTCGGATAGAACTGTGACCATTGTCGAAGAATTCATTATTACCCTTGTAATACTACATAATGTCAGACATTCTCTCTTGTGCATATCCCTTTCCTAATCTTGCTCCAAACGTACACCAACGTTGCGAAATCTGATAATCCTTCCTTCAAACAAAGACCCAATTACACCCAGCCATAATCTGAAACCTTTGGCAACTTCCTAAAGCTCCAAGAAATTCAAGACGCTGTTGTGTTTATCTTCTCATGCTATGTAGAGAAAATAACTTGACGGAAACTATATCGTTGCTTAACCAAATTTCTCTAAAGAAATCTTTACCTTCATCTCTACAGGCTCTGTCACTATTGAACTCAACTTCAATAACTATAGCAGACAAGCAAACCCCTAAATATTATCATTGCTATAGCGTGGCTCTCTCCAACAGAAAGTATCACGCCGATCATCAGGAAATTAAATAGCCAATGGATAATAAAGGTTGATGGAAAAAACATGCCGAAATTGTAGCCCACTCAAATTCATGCACCATGCTTTCTCCAAGTAGTATGCGCTAACTTTCATAGCCACACCACCACAAATAATCTGCAGTATTGTATCTTTATTCTTTAAAAAACTCTTGAAGAGTCCAAGCGATACCTTTTTAATTCCTCACAACGGGTCTTTACCAAAATAGGAACGTATTCGCAACACAAATAGACCAACCTGTTAATCCAAACGGTCTTGCACTTCAACTAGCTTCGATCGACTTCAAATGGTGTACAACCAAAAATAACTCTTCGACTGAACGTCATCGGCAAGAATCAAAATATCACAAACTATCTAGCTTCTCCATAGGAAACAGTACGAGAGAAACTCCAGAAAAACATTTTTCTAGCCGACACAATGCCATGCTCAACACAGATAAACAAACCCTACAAAATTGTGTTTGAAAACTTCTTCTTATACAATAATAAACCATAGCTCCACCACAACTAAGATCACATCTCATTCAACGATCAAGTCTTGCAACTATTTGTAGCCACATGCTTCAAATACTAAGACTTAATAACAAACTCTTCACTTCTGGAACATATCAAACCCTGTCCAACGGTTAATACTTCCAAAACGAAACCTACTACGAGATTTCCCCAAATCCTTATTGCAACAAACAACTAAGGCAGAACGAGTATGAATCCATCTTCACATTCTTCAACTTCAGGTTAAAGAAAAAACTAACAGCAACATGATCCAACTAATAAAGATTGATATAACCAAATTATTGTTTCCCTTGGTTTGGAACAATAATGAGACTTTGACATGAGAATATTACATCTTCACTTCCACCAACATACAAACCAATATTTGTATCCCAACCACAATATTCTTTCCTTCTTGTGTCTTGCCAAGCAAACACCGATTAATTGAAAACCATATCTACGGTCTTTCAAACAGTTCACAAGAATATAATATGAAGTATAGAGAATAAATAAACTTACTTCATGCATTGGGTTTTATGCTCCAATAAGAATCAATGTCAAATCTCCAATATAGAGCACCATAAACATCAAGACCATACATCTTGACCATATCGAATGCAGATCACCTGATTTAATCCCATTCCTTTAGAAGTACGCTTTACTTTGCTTTGTTCCAAAAACTGATGAAATAAAATCCTACACATACTTGATAACATCAAACTCTGCATCTTCGGAAGATGTAACATCAAATCCTCATATACTTGATGAAACCAAATCCTTTGTCTTCAAAATTTTCTGCTACCGGAAAACCGAAAAATTATCTCTTCAAATCTTCAATCCAACCTGAAAGCTCTGATACCAATTGTTGGGGAAATTGGATCGCTCTGATACCAATTGTTGAGGCAATTGGATCTATCTAATACCAATTGTTGGGGTTCAGAGCCATCTACATGCTAATACTGCGGAATCAAATTAGCTAACAAGAAATACTTGATCTCTTGGATTACTCCATGAACCTTACTATGATCTAGGATAAGAAGAAGGGAAAGAGAACCACATAGATGCAAGCCATAACCAAAGAAACAAGAAGTAAATTACTCACGGTTTTAACGTGGTTCAACAATATACACAATGTATGTAATATTGTCTACATCCACCAAACGGCTACGACCTCTTTATTCATTATAAAATCACCACTGAGAATTACACAACTGATTGACTAAACCAATCCATTGACACACCACAACGTGACCGAACACAAGAACTCTCACAAGCACCCTATAAGATCCAAAGTAGTGTCTTCACCCATACGAGATAACGTTTACCACATTATCTACCACAACAAGATGATCTTATCTGCGCACCCTGATATAGATTACCATGGACGCCTTTAGCTCAACTCCAATAATCTAATCCAGCACCACCAAGATGATCTTCTCCTCAACAAGATATCTTACGAACATCTCCACACGAATACTCCATAACGACATATCTTCCAACATCGATAAGTATCCCATAAGCACCATAATGATTTACTCCTTCCACCGTTAGGTCTCTCACATAACCACCTCAATAGGTGGGATGAATCCCTCACATCTCTATGAGATTTACATTGAGGATTCCATGACTAAAACACTTAGCCTAGACCTCCTTATATAGGATTTACAAACTTGCTTCCCAAGGAAACCATGGTCAATTAGGAAACCCATCTTATATATGGAAGTTGTCCTAAACTAGCTATGTTTCCCTAATGGAGCCTTTACGGAACCTCCTAGAATTTAGCCATCTTCATTGACCTAAACTAGGAAACCACCGTTTCCCTACAATTCTCCACCTCGGATCATGAATTCATGCATGAGACGATCAACTGTTATCCCTCCATCTTATGAACATCGATTGCACCATCACAGGTTTCCTACATATCCTCAATAGGAATCAAACCGAAAATGTAGTTCACCCAAATTGTTCCGTAGAACCTCCACCAGAAGAGACCAAACCAAACTTGATCATCACCAACTCAGACTTAACAATCCAACCTACTGGTGATTGTACAAATCTCCACCAAAGTGAAAAATTCCTGACCATCTCAACCACCATCATCATTTGATCACCCGTTATGCAACATCTTGAGAAAATACACCTTATTCCTTTATGTTCACAACTCCACATTGATTGGCATCATTATAGGTGTATTGCATGCCAACTCAATCAGATCATACACAATCATTGTCCATATGTTAGCAATCGAACTTAGTTATAGTCATTATGCGCCCTTAAGCCTTTGCTACCTTTTGAAACTTGCTCCACCATGAGCACAGCTCCATATCGGCCTACCTTGCTCCACCTAAGTTAATGTTCCACTATTCTGATCCACTAACTCCAAGTTGCGCACCACATCCGTTAGGGTTGACATCCATAACTACTCGATGAAAAAATGAAACTACCATAGTAGCCTCCATGCGTCTGCATAAGCATTACCTTAACAGAACCATAATCTCAAATCTTTGTCTCTAAACTCCAGCTGAGTTAATTGCTTCTGCAAACAACTAATCACACACTTGCTCCTTTCCACGAGCATGTCCACGAAAGCGAGTTAACGAGATACTTTGTGTTAGTTTGTAATAAACCAACCTCCATGTTAGCTTCCAAGAAACTAACCATCTTGTATGTACCAAAGCATATTGAGCATGACTCTAACTGTGCACCAAATACAACCAATCCACAGATCATTGCCAGTATGTGCCAATATCGAGCTCATCTCTATGAAACTTTCTTTACAAGACTATCTCCGATTGGATCATGATTCTACGACCATATTTCCCCAATTGAGTTTTACTCCTTCAAAAAGCTCATCATATCTTCAACCATTGCATACATACCAAATACGTGTGCAACTTTACAGAGACTTCAACAACTGACACACCAATCTTTTTACTACGTCACTTCAGCAACCTCAATGGTCTTTGACAACAATGTCCCCTTTTAAAGTCATAATTGTCAAGATAGTCTTTTATCAATTTCTTAAGCAAGCATGTAGTTTTGACTTCATGACAGTCAAACCACAACACAATCGGACTCGGATAGAACTGTTACCATTGTAGAAGAATTCATTATTACCCTTGTAATACTACATAATGTCACACATTCTCTCTTGTGCATATCCCTTTCCTAATCTTGCTCCAAACGTACACCAACGTTGCGAAATATGATAATCCGTCCTTCAAACAAAGACCCAATTACACCCAACCATAATCTGAAACCTTTGGCAACTTCCTAAAGCTCCAAGCAATTCAAGATGCTGTTGTGTTTATCTTCTCATGCTATGTAGAGAAAATAACTTGACGGAAACTATATCGTTGCTTAACCAAATTTCTCTAAAGAAATCTTTACCTTCATCTCTACAGGCTCTGTCACTATTGAACTCAACTTCAATAACTGTAGCAGACAAGCAAACCCCCAAATATTATCATTGCTATAACGTAGATCTCTCCAACATAAAGTATCACGCCGATCATCAGGAAATTAAATAGCCAATGGATAATAAAGGTTGATGGAAAAAACATGCCGAAATTGTAGCCCACTCAAATTCATGCACCATGTTTTCTCCAAGTAGTATGCGCTAACTTTCATAGCCACACCACCACAAATAATCTACAGTATTGTATCTTTATTCTTTGAAAAAACTCTTGAAGTGTCCAAGCGATACCTTTTTAATTCCTCACAATGGGTCTTTACCAAAATAGGAACGTATTCGCAACATAAATAGACCAACCTGTTTCTCCAAACGGTCTTGCACTTCAACTAGCTCCGATCTACTTCAAATGGTGTACAACCAAAAATAACTCTTCGACTGAACGTCATCGACAAGAATCAAAAGATCACAAACTATCTAGCTTCTCCATCGGAAACAGTACGAGATAAACTCCAGAAAAACATTTTTCTAGCCGACACAATGCCATGCTCAACACAGATAAACAAACCCTACAAAATTGTGTTTGAAAACTTCTTCTTATACAATAAGAAACCATAGCTCCACCACAACTAAGATCACATCTCATTCAACGATCAAGTCTTGCAACTATTTGTAGCTACATGCTTCAAATACTAAGACTGAATAACAAACTCTTCACTTCTGGAACATATCAAACCCTGGCCAACGGTTAATACTTCCAAAACGAAACCTACTACGAGATTTTCCCAAATCCTTAATGCAACAAACAAATAAGGAAGAACGAGTATGAATCCATCTTCACATTCTTCAACTTCAGGTTAAAGAAAAAAATAACAACATGATCCAACTGATAACGATTGATATAACCAAATTATTGTTTCCCTTGGTTTGGAACAATAATGAGACTTTGACATGCGAATATTACATCTTCACTTCCACCAACATACAAACCAATATTTGTATCCCAACTACAATATTCTTGCCTTCTTGTGTCTTGCCAAGCAAACACCGATTAATTGAAAACCATATCTACGTAGGTCTTTCAAACAGTTCACAAGAATATAGTATGAAGTATAGAGAATAAATAAACTTACTTCATGCATTGGGTTTTATGCTCCAATAAGAATCAATGTCAAATCTCCAATATAGAGCACCATAAACATCAAGACCATACATCATGACCATATCGAATGCAGATCACCTGATTTAATCCCATTCCTTTAGAAGTACGCTTTACTTTGCTTTGTTCCAAAAACTGATGAAATCAAATCCTACACATACTTGATAACATCAAACTCTACATCTTCAGAAGTTGTAACATTAAATCCTCATATACTTGATGAAACCAAATCCTTTGTCTTCAAAATTTTCTGCTACCGGAAAACCGAAAACTTATCTCTTCAAATCTTATATCCAACCTGACAGCTCTAATACCAATTGTTGGGGCAATTGGATCACTCTGATACCAATTGTTGAGGAAATTGGATCTATCTGATACCAATTGTTGGGGTTCAGAGCCATCTACATGCTAATACTGCGGAATCAAATTATCTTACAAGAAATACTTGATCTCTTGGATTGCTCCATGAACCTTACTATGATCTAGGATAAGAAGAAAGGAAAGAGAACCACATAGATGCAAGCCATAAACAAAGAAACAAGAAGTAAAGTACTCACGGATTTAACGTGGTTCAACAATATACACAATGTATGTAATATTGTCTACATCCACCAAACGGCTACGACCTATTTATTCATTATAGAATCACCACTGAGAATTACACAACTGATTGACTAAACCAATCCATCGACTCACCACAACGTGACCGAACACAAGAACTCTCACAAGCACCCTATAAGATCCAAAGTAGTGTCTTCACCCATACGAGATAACGTTTACCACATTATCTACCACAACAAGATGATCTTATCTGCACACCCTGATATAGATTACCATGGACGCCTTTAGCTCAACACCAATAATCTAATCCAGCACCACCAAGATGATCTTCTCCTCAACAAGATATCTTACCAACATCTCCACACGAATACTCCATAACGACATATCTTCCAACATCGATAAGTATCCCATAAGCACCATAATGATTTACTCCTTCCACCATTAGGTCTCTCACATAACAACCTCAATAGGTGGGATAAATCCCTCACATCTCTACGAGATTTACATTGAGGATTCCATGACTAAAACACTTAGCCTAGACCTCTTTATATAGGAGTTACAAACTTGCTTCCCAAGGAAACCATGGTCAATTAGGAAATCCATATTATATATGGAAGTTGTCCTAAACTAGCTATGTTTCCCTAACGGAGACTTTCCGGAACCTCCTAGAATTTAGCCATCTTCATTGACCTAAACTAGGAAACCACCGTTTACCTACAATTCTCCACCTCGGATCATGCATTCATCCATAAGACGATTAACTGTTATCCCTCCATCTTCTGAACATCGATTGAACCATCACTGGCTGCCTAAATATCCTCAATAGGAATAAAACCGAAAATGTAGTTCACCCAAATTGTTCCGTAGAACCTCCACCAGAAGAGAGCAAACCAAACTTGATTATCAACAACTCAGACTTAACAATCCAACCTGCTGGTGATTGTGCAAATCTCCACCAAAGTGAAAAATTCCTGACCATCCCAACCACCATCATCATATGATCACCCGTTATGCAACATCTTGAGAAAATACACCTTACTCCTTTATGTTCACAACTCCACATTGATTGGCATCATTATAGGTGTATTGCATGCCAACTCAATCAGATCATACACGATCATTGTCCATATGTTACCAATCGAACTTAGTTACAGTCATTATGCGCCCTTGAGCCTTCGCTACCTTTTTAAACTTGCTCCACCATGGGCACAGCTCCATCTCGGCCTACCTTGCTCCACCTAAGTTAATGTTCCACTATTCTGAACCACTAACTCCAAGTTGCGCACCACATCCGTTAGGGTTGACATCCATAACTACTCGATGAAAAAATGAAACTACCACAGTAGCCTCCATGCGTCTGCATAAGCATTACCTTAACAGAACCATAATCTCAAATCTTTGTCTCTAAACTCCAGCTGAGTTAATTGCTTCTGCAAACAACTAATCACACACTTGCTCCTTTCCACGAGCATGTCCACGAAATAGAGTTAACGAGATACTTTGTGTTAGTTTGTAATAAACCAACCTCCATGTTAGCTTCCAAGAAACTAACCATCTTGTATGTACCAAAGCATATTAAGCATGACTCTAACTGCGCACCAAATATAACCAATCCACAGATCATTGCCAGTGCGTGCCAATATCGAGCTCATCTCTATGAATCTTTCTTTACAAGCCTATCTCCGATTGGATCATGATTCGCCGAAACCCAATCTTGACAAACCAGATTATGTAGTTGAGAGGAAAAATCATAGTGCAATTGAAATGTTGTTGTTGAAATGCAATTGAAAAATCATAGTGCAAATCATAGTGTATATATCATGATTTTTCTGGTGAAAGAACATCATAGATCGATCTGTAGTTGTTCTAGGTTCAGGGTTCGTTTCAAGATGTAAAGAATAAATAACTTTTATCCCCAACTATGGCGGCGATGCACTCTTCTATTACTATTACTGTACTGAGTAGAGCTGAAGCCACTTCTTGTAAGACCCGCCTCATTGGATTAGGGTTTAAATGGAACCCTATGATTATTTGATCAAACGGATGATAGCTGACGAGTAAGTCTTTGAAGCGTGTCTAAGTAATTAGCGATTGAGATATATACACGGGGTGGGTGTACGTGTTATAAGTTTAGATGGAAAAGTAAGCGAAGCTCTAGTTTTGCAAAGATGTGGAGATTGGATCCTTCATGTCGACTATCTGAGTATGTAAAACTTTATGTAGAGTATGTTGAATTTCATCTAGTCTAGCCTATGGATTCCATTTTGCACCAGAGACTGCCATTTCCTTATGAGAAATCCATTGTCGGTCTCATTTAAGTAAACAGTTTCCAAATATGTTAATATTATTGAAATTTCCACCAGGAATCACCACAGCTGGAAGACGATGATTTTGTTTCAGTGCACTACCCAATAATTTGTCCTTATATTCTAAAGAAGCGTTTTTAAGGTTTACGTGCATTCTAAAGAACCACCACTGTACCATCACTATAAATTTATAGTGCATTCTTCATCTCTATTTACCAGATGACATATCCATTTTGTGAGAACTTGTTAGAGGTTGACAATGTTGGGGCAATTGGATCGCTCTGATACCAATTGTTGAGGCAATTGGATATCTCTGATAACAATTGTTGGGGTTCAAATCCATCTACATGCTAATACTGCAGAATCAAATTAGCTAACAAGAAACACTTGATCTCTTGGATTGCTCCATGAACCTTACTATGATCTAGGATAAGAAGAAGGGAAATAGAACCACATAGATGCAAGCCATAAACAAAGAAACAAGAAGTAAAGTACTCACAGATTTAACGTGGTTCAACAATATACACAATGTATGTAATATTATCTACATCCACCAAACGGCTACGACCTTTTTATTCATTATAGAATCACC
Source organism: Papaver bracteatum (assembly GCA_023529315.1). Lineage (NCBI taxonomy): Eukaryota > Viridiplantae > Streptophyta > Magnoliopsida > Ranunculales > Papaveraceae > Papaver > Papaver bracteatum. The sequence goes on from JAJJWX010001329.1 coordinate 24,347, forward strand.
AGCGAGAATTACACAACTGATTGACTAAACCAATCCATCGACTCACCACAACGTGACCGAACACAAGAACTCTCACAATCACCCTATAAGATCCAAAGTAGTGTCTTCACCCATACGAGATAACGTTTACCACATTATCTACCACAACAAGATGATCTTATCTGCACACCCTGATATAGATTACCATGGACTCCTTTAGCTCAACACAAATAATCTAATCAGCACCACCAAGATGATCTTATCCTCAACAAGATATCTTAACAACATCTCCACACAAATACTCCATAACGACATATCTTCCAACATCGATAAGTATCCCATAAGCACCATAATGATGTACTCCTTCCACCATTAGGTCTCTCACATAACCACCTCAATAGGTGGTATGAATCCCTCACATCTCTACGAGATTTACATTGAGGATTCCATGACTAAAACACTTAGCCTAGACTTCCTTATATAGGAGTTAAAAACTTTCTTCCAAAGGAAACCATGGTCAATTAGGAAACCCATCTTATATATGGAAGCTGTCCTAAACTAGTTATGTTTCCCTAACGGAGACTTTCCGGAACCTCCTAGAATTTATCCATCTTCATTGACCTAAACTAGGAAACCACTGTTTCCCTACAGACAATTCATTTAACACACCACTCATCCCACTTAGTCGAATTTTCTTTGAACGGGGATCGTTCTTATATTCCTTTTGGCTTCAGTTGTTTGGTTCATTAATAATGATGGTGAAAGAGATGAAACCGACTAAAGTTTGCTCAAGAATGTCTATTTTTTAAATGAAGGTGAAAGAGTTGAAACTGGCTAAAGTTTGTTTAAGAATGTCGTAGAAATTTTTCTATGATGCTTAGTTTAAAATATACCCATAAAAAGCCTCCTTTAATCGGGGGCCGTGGTTTTTAATTGGGGGCCTAGAAATTTTATTTGCACCCCAAATTTTTGAGGGGTGTATTAAACCGAAAGTGAAAATATTATTTTACCCTTTACTAAATCTAAATCTTAAAAATTAGTTAATTCTAATCAACAACCTTAATTAGGCCCCAAATTCATATACCCTAAACCAAAAGAGAAAATCAGTTTCTCCTTCTTTTCATGTTCCTCTCCTCCCCTTTCTCTTCTCCACCACCACCATTAATCACTCAATTAGTAGTTTCAGTGTAAGGGTCTTTAGTATCGTAATGGAAGCCCCTAACGACTTTTGATTTGCAGGAGGATTCTATGAAAAATCGTTAGGGTATTAGGTTGAATATGACGACCCTAATTCTGCTGCTGCAACATTTTTTCCCCTATAATAGAGTCGTTACTGTATTATGTTGAAGATGACGACCATGTGTTGATGACCCTTTTTTATTGGTTAATGACTCTAGATGGAACTCGAACAGCCTTCTGTTTCAAGAGTCGTCCGGGTATTAACAGAACCAACTAACGACTCTAGATGGAACTTGAACAGCCTTCTGTTTCAAGAGTCGTCCGGGTATTAACAAAACCAACTAACGACTCTAGGTGAACTAGCAACAAGAGTCGTCATTGTTTAGCACATCATCTTTAAGATTTTTCATCACCATTAAAGGTTGCAGGTTAGAGTCGTCGCCATGAGTGTCAACAAATTGACGATTCTTTAGGGTCTTTAGTGTATACAACACCCGACAATAACCACCCTCACTGTGAGTAGTTCCGTAGTGACCATTAATCGACCACTTAGAGCACCATTCAGACGATTTGAAGAGTATAGGAAGTTTATCTGATTGTTTTGAGCTTCGGGTTCTTCATTTCGAGGATTGGTTCCTTCATTGAATCACTCATTTCTAAAAACCCTAGTTTTTCCTCTCAAAACTCCTCTTCTTATTCTCAAAACAAAAAAACCCAAAACTAAAATTTCCCCAAATTTTAATCCCAAAGCTTGATTTTTCTAAATAAAATTATCACACTAATCAACTTAATTAAGTCTATTCACTTAGGGACATTTTAGCCATTTAGAAAAAATTTTTATAAGGGGTGACCCAAATTGCTATTGGGAGATATTTTTTGTCATCTAGTGACTGGCCCCCAATTAAAACTTCAGGCCCCCAATTAAATTAGGTGTTTATAGGTGAAAATGGTTTCTGGTGACTTTGGTAATTGCAGGTGTGAAAGTGAGAAACAATATAAACCCTAAACAATGTACTGCAAGAAAGTACTTTTAGATTCGAGAGATCAATCTATACAAGTCCGTCCTAAACCAAGAAATGGCCGTTCCAGACTTGCTTCGGTCACAAAGTATAGGAGAAGGGTTGGTTTAGGGAGGGAAGTGAAGAGAGTGTTGAGGCGAATAAGTACGGAAGAAGCGTTGCTTGACTTGTATCAGAAGGTGAGAGATTTGAGAAAGCTAACAAGAGATTCATTTCTGAGTGTGGTATTTTACCTGACCAAGAACTCGTGTGTCTGGTGGAAATAGGTGAGCCTACTTATACAAGTCCAAGAAGAAACGTACTCTGGCCTCTTAAGAAAAGAAAACGGATGAGTTAAATGGGAAGAGGTGGTAACACCTGGTATTGATAGGATTTGATGGAATTGATTTCCCATAATGAAGGAGCATTTCACAGTTGATTCTTGCATTTACTAACCACCTTAATCTTATTACACTATCTTGAAACGGGCATTTGTGTATGCCGCACGCTATAGAACACCAAACCAAAACCCTAATGAGCGTCCCCTAGTTTGTGTTGATGTCTCGAATGTTTTTGGAAAACATGGAGCATGTTGTTGTGGATTGGAAAGTCAAGCTATGGAGACTTGCTATCCTGGTGACCTTCGACGGTCGAGATTTTGCATCTTGAGAGGAGGGGCAGCCGTTGATCGTTGCGCGCCTTCGTTGGCATGGCATGGTTTGGTGTGGCCAAACTTAGGTTTTCGGGCCAAAGGTTACCATGTGTCGTATGGTAACCTTGAATGGCTAGGATTTTCTCCTGGGATTAAAGGGCAACCGTTGATTGTTGCACGCCTTCATTTTGGTAAATTTGCAGTGTGAGGGCCAATGTGGTGGCGGCTAGGGGTGTGTTTAGGCTTGGCGTATGGGGCCAAGGGTTCACCTTGGGCGTGGCTATCTTTGTCTAGGTACGATTTTGTCTTGGAATGTTGGGCCAAGGGTTTTCCATGGGCGTATGTTGTGGCTAGGGCCAAAGCAAGGGCGTTTGTCTTGGCATGATGTAACTAGCATATCTAGGGCCAAGGCAGAGTGCATTTGGCATGGCGCGGCCAGCTTGGCTAATTGGTTTGGCTTGGCATGTGGGGCCAAGGGTTTTCCATGGACGTATGGAATGGATAGGTTCAAGGCAAGAGCGCTTGGCTTGGCATGACGTGACTAGCATAGCTAGGGACAAGGAAGTGTGCGTTTGGCATGGCACGACTAGCTTGGATAGGTTTGATTTGGCTTGGCATGTGGGGCCAACAGTGTTCCATGGACGTGTGGCATAGCTAGGGCCAAGGTAAGGGCGTTTTGGCGCGGCTAGCTTGGCTAGGTGGGTGACCAAGCTAGGGTTTTGGGTCAAAGGTCGTGACGTGACCTTAGACGACCAGGATTTGCTCCTGGGATTGAAGGGCAACCGTTGATTATTGCACGCCTTCGTTCTGGTGGACGCGTAGTGAGGGATAACCGGCTGGCACGGCTAGAGGGTCCATGAAAAGATGTGTTTGGAATGGCGCAGCTAGCTTGGCTAGGTACGTGACCAAGCTAGGGTTTTGGGCCAAAGGTCGTGAGGTGACCGTAGACGGCCAGGATTTTCTCCTGGGTTTGAAGGGAAACCATTGATTGTTGCACGCCGTTTTTGGTAGTACGCTAGTGAGGGCCCAGCAGTGGTGGCGTGGATAGAGGGGCCATGGCGAGATGTGTTTGGCATGGCGCGTCTAGCTTGGCTAGGTGCATGACCAAGCTAGGGTTTTGGGCCAAAGGTCGTGAGGTGACCTTAACTGGACGATTTGATCATGGGATTGAAGGGCAACCGTTGATTGTTGCACGCCTTCGTTTTGGTAGCCGGGCGTAGTGAGGGCCACGGTGGTGGCGCGATTAGAGGGGCCATGACGAGAGATGTGTTTGTCCTGATTGTGACTAGCTTGGCTAGGTCCGTGACCAAGCTATGGTTTTGGGACAAAGGTCGTGAGGTGACCTTAGACGGACATGATTTGATCATGGGATTGAAGTGGGTTCTGGGCCAAAGGGTACGTGACCTTAGATGGCCATGATTTTCTCCTGGGATTGAAGGGCAACCATTGATTATTGCACACCTTCGTTTTGGTAGCCGCATAGTGAGGACCAACAGGGTGGCACGGCTAGAGGGGCCATGGCGAGATGTGTTTGGCATGGCGCGGCTAGCTTGGCTAGGTGCATGACCAAGCTAGGTTTTTGGGACAAAGGTCGTGAGGTGACCTTAGACGGACAGGATTTGATCATGGGATTGAAGGGCAACCGTTGATTGTTGCACGCCTTCGTTTTGGTAGCCGCGTAGTGAGGGCCAACAGGGTGGCGCGATTAGAGGGGCCATGACGAGATGTGTTTGGCATGACGCAGCTAGCTTGGCTAGGTCCGTGACCAAGCTATGGTTTTGGGACAAAGGTCGTGAGGTGACCTTAGACGGACATGATTTGATCATGGGATTGAAGTGGGTTCTGGGCCTAAGGGTACGTGACCTTAGATGGCCATGATTTTCTCCTGGGATTGAAGGGCAACCGTTGATTATTGCACACCTTCGTTTTGGTAGCCGCATAGTGAGGACCAATAGGGTGGCACGGCTAGAGGGGCCATGGCGAGATGTGTTTGGCATGGCGCGGCTAGCTTGGCTAGGTGCATGACCAAGCTAGGGTTTTTGGCCAAAGTTCGTGAAGTGACCTTAGACGTCAAGGATTTGATCCTGGGATTGAAGGGAAACCGTTGATTATTGCACACCTTCGTTTTGGTAGACGCGTAGTGAGGGCCAACAGGGTGGCGTGACTAGAGGGGCCATGGCAAGATGTGTTTGGCATGGCGCGGTCGGTGTGGCTGGAATGATTTTTCATTGGCACAGAGGTGCGAATAGCATGGTTGGCATACCTTGGCGCGGTTGGTGTGGATGGCATGATTTACCATTGGCACATAGGTGCTGCTAGCATGGTTGGCATGTTTTGGCGCGTTTGGTGTGGCTGGCATGATTTTCCATTGGCACAGAGGTGCGGGTAGCATGGTTGGGATGCCTTGGCACGGTTGGTGTGGCTGGCATGATTTTCCATTTGCACATAGGTGCGCCTAGCATGGTTGGAATGCCTTGGCGCGGTTGGTGTGACTGGCATGATTTTCCATTGGCACAAAGCTGTGGCTCGCATGGTTGGCATTCCTTGGCGCGGTTGGTGTGGATGGCATGATTTTCCATTGGCATAAAGGTGCGGCTAGCATGGTTGGCATTCTTTGGCTTGGTCGGTATGGATGGAATGATTTGACATTGGCACAGAGGTACGGCTACCATGGTTGGCATTCCTTGGCGCGGTTGGTGTGGCTGGCATGATTTTCCTTTGGCACACGTGAGAATTAGCGTTTTGCCATTCGTAACCCTAATTTGAAAAATATACCCCGGTAATTATTTTTAGAGACACATTAAAGGTTTCAGTAAATGTGCCAAATAAATGCTTTATAGCCAAAATGTTGTGACATCACTGTCTGCTAGGGTTTAGTGTTTTACGATTTTAACCCTAAACTAAAAACCACCATCAATATTAAGTCCCCTGCTTAGCTTGGAATAGGTTCCTTATTGCGAGGTAATCGAGGTTTAAATCATTGCAAAGATGGTCCGGAGAATCCGACTAACCTTTTTGAGTGGTAAAGAGAGTTTTTGCTTCCCGTGTTGGTGCCCCTACGTAAGTTGTACTAGGAATGCAGACCATGGAGTGGTGAGGCGAAAGTTACCGGCTTGGTCTGGTCGTACATCTCCAAGGCAAAGAGGGCACATCTCGGGAGGCAACGGAAGTGGACAGCTTAGCTCGAGGGGCCAAGAGGTGGCGTGGTCGTGGCCGTGGAACGTGTAGGGGCGGTTAGGCGTGGTGGGGCCGCGATGATGGAGCGATGGCTTGGACATGGATTGGTCTTTGCGGGACCGGTTTCATCTTTTCCCTTCTTGGCTCAATATAGGAAATCCTTTATTTGTTCAAACTCCCACGTACTATGTATATATAAAAGGAGGGCCGTCTTCTCTTTTGTTTCAGGCCTATTTGTTCCTCCTAGCCATGTGACAACAGTAAAGCAAAGAGGACGAGCGAATCTCAGGTATGCCTTCCAACACTTCTCTTTAACTCGTTTTCTTTTTTCTGGTGTAAACCCTAGTTGTAGGCGTACATTTTCATGGCCTTGTAGAAATGTTGGCGTGAATCTTAGGTAATTTTTTTACCTATCTTGTCGTAATACTTAGGCATGGATACCATAGTAATGTTGACCGCCCCTACTCACTGATCAAGGTAGGCACGTGATAGTAATTTCCATGTATTCTCACGAAAGCCTAGCTTTTTAGGGTTTGCTCCTTGTTTTGGTGTAGACGTGTGCATGATCCCCCCCCTTTTTTTGTTGGCGCATCTATCACGGACCGCAATTTCGGATACATGTAGTGGTGATGTAAAGTCTTGAAACCAGTCGGTTTGTGCCCAGGGCGGCTCCATTGTGTCTGATAAAATTAATTTCTACATTCCTTATGTAATAATTCATGCTCTTCTTGTTCCTTCGTAGTTATCGCATTGGTGAAAAATAACGTAAGAGAATTTTTGTTAAGATGTCAACATTTTCCGTGGTACCGAAGGATGTGAGTAATTCCAAGACAAACATAAATGACGAGTTCTTCACGGCATCGGCCACGGTTAGGAGAAACCATCCCCAATACATACCGATCCTCCTGACCGGTTCGGAGAGTGAAGGAGAGGATCGATTGGTTCGGCCATGAGGCGTAATAAGGTTTTTCCTCCCGAGGAAAGAATATCATGCCTCTCCTATCGAATTTAAAATCCCTGCGTTCCTTTGAGAAATGGGTGCGATTTATGATGGACAAGGAGCCTGTAAATACCAATTTGATCAGGCGTAGATTGTTGATGTTGTTATGGATTCTGCAATACTTAAAATTAGGAAAGACATTCCAGGATTGGTCGCTTTTATTTCCAGATGGTGTCCATACACCCGTACGGACGTATGAAGGTGGGGCGAAATGACCATTTCTTTGGAGAGCGTGGATGTGTTGCTAAATCTTCCCGTAATTGGAAACCTCGACGTCAGGCTGTCTGCAGATGAAGAAGAAATATGCGCCACCCTAGTTGCAAAGTCAAATGGATTCATTCGAAAAGAAAATGAGACGAAGTGCTTTTAAGACTGGTGGGTGTCTCAGTGGTTTCCTGATGTGTTGGAGTTGGAACAAAAAAATAGCGTACTTCATGTCGCGGCATTCTTGGATCTTTGGCTATCCAGGGATATTTTTGACGACGGCTCGGGCAAGAAAGAGATAAGACAGGAACTTATCAAGTTTCCCATAAATTTGGCAAAGGGCGTCGTTCTCCCCATCGGTGGTTTGTTTCTTGGTTCTCTGTATGCACACCTAGATCAGCTGGTTTCAGACATGCGTGCCTCGAACGTCCATATGAAGGTGGATTCGTATGTTCATACCGCTTTTCTCCAGGCATGGTTGTGGGAGTATTTCGAGAAGTATGCCCCGAAACCGTTGTCCATACTTCTCGAGTCTTGGGGTGGCTACAGAATATTGCGTTGGTCAAAAAGGCGCCGAAAAACTGGTCCGAGACTGATTAGGTTTCTTGACAACTCATATGTAGTTAATTTTCGTCCATGGGCTCCAGTGCATGCATCCATAACTCAGGTTAGTACTTTTGCTCCCTCTCCGAACATGTCTTTATCTTCTAATGATGAGGGCCTGAGCGTTGGAGAGATGGTGTTCCTAATATACTTAGCTGCACGTCAGGTCACGTGCCATCCTTTTTCCGAGGAGATTGAAAAACGATCTCTTATAATGTTTATAGGGCTGCTCGACATATAGGTTTTGACCAAGGGCTCCCATTTGTTCGCCATCCGATTGTTCAAGAAATCCCGTTATCAACTGTTCTCGATGCTAGTGCTCATGTGTCGGGTAAAAGTCTGCCTTTTCTCGCGGAATGAAATCCATCGACGACCTCCAAATATAACACATTCTGGTTGGATGAGTTCCTTGTCATTCATGGATTCGTGAGTGATGTGGTAGAGAACCGTCGAGATAAGCCTTCTCCTGCGGGTTAAGAATAATATCCAATGTTGAGGGATCCCAAGCGAAAATCTGTCAGTCCAAATGCAGATAGTCCCCAAGTGAAGGAACGAAGATCTAAGAATCGTGCTGGCGGCTTTCAGTCGGACTCCATGATTCTGCCAACTCTTAGTTCGTCCAATATGCGGGTACGTACGGCTTTCCTCTTGACTTTATCTCGGAACGTTTATATCTTTGTTCCTTTTATGAGAATGCGTCCTTGTATTTCGTCCAGGGTCTCAGTAGTACGAATGACTTTGCCAAACTTGCGAGCATTCAGAAAGCATCATTTTTCGAGACAGATAGTAGCGTTGTCGAGGTTATCTATAGTGATGAAGAATCCGGGAAGGATGAAAGTTCTGAGGCTGGTGATGGTGAGTTATTATGACAACAGTGCTGAGTATTCCTATAGTCATTCTGAATGAGAATCAGTGAGTCTTCTCCACGTTTTTCTTCTTTCCCCTCCTTTTTTTTTGCATTAAAACTAAATTCTGATTTTTTTTAGGAGGAAACTGCTCCTGGGGATAATCGAGAAGTGGAAGACTACCAGAGGAAAGACGTAACCATACTTCCTACTGCGGAAACAGCACCATCTAGAGATCTGGGCATGGAGATTCATCGTCCCGAGGGCGCTGCCTTGACTCAGGTGGAGGAGAGCACTTCGGGAGGTGAAATTGTAGTTAGGGATCCCCTGCCAGTTGCTGATTCAGTTTCAGACGCCACCTTCAATCCTCCGTATCTGGCCCCTTTTCCATGTCATGTGTTGATTGGAGGATTCAGCGTGCTAGATAAACATGCGATATTGTACACCAAGATTTGGCGCAGTCGGTGTGACTGGCATGATTTTCCATTGGTACAGAGGTGCCGCTAGCATGGTTGGCATGCTTTGGCACGGTTGGTGTGGATGGCATGATTTGCCATTGGCACAGATGTGCGGCTATCATGGTTTGCATGCCTTGGCGTGGTTGGTGTGGATGGCATGATTTGCCATTGGCACAGAGGTGCGGCTGGCATGGTTGGCATGCTTTAGCGCGGTTGGTGTGGCTGGCATGATTTTCCATTGGCACAGAGTTGCAGCTAGCATGCCTTGGCACGGTTGGTGTGGATGGCATGATTTTCCATTGGCACAAAGGTGCGGCTAGCATGGTTGGCATGCTTTGGCGCGGTCGGTGTGGCTGGAATTATTTGCCATTGGCACAGAGGTGTGTCTAGCATTGTTGGCATGCTTTGGCGCAGTCAGTGTGGATGACATGATTTTTCATTAGCACAAAGGTGCGGCTAGCATGGTTGGCATGATTTGGAACGGTTTATGTGGCTGACATGATTTTCCATTAGCATAGAGGTGCGGATAGCATGGTTGGCATGCCTTATTGTGATTGGTGTGGTATCATGATTTTCCATTGGCAGAAGGTCATGACTAGCATGGTTAGCATGCTTGCAGCTCGGTCGAGGTGTGGCTGTGATGATTTGCCATTGGCACGGAGGTGCGACTAGCTTGGTTGGCATGCCTTGGCGTAGTTGGTGTGGCTGGCATGATTTGACATTGGCACAGAGTTGCGGCTAGCATGCCTTGGCACGGTTGGTATGGCTGGCATGATTTTCTATTGGCACAGAGGTGCAAAGCTAGCATGGTTGGCATGCTTTGGCGCGGTCGGTGTGGCTAGCATGATTTGCCATTGGCACAGAGGTGCGGCTAGCATTGTTGGCATGCTTTGGCGCGGTTAGTGTGGCTGACATGATTTTTCATTAGCACAAAGATGTGGCTAGCATGGTTGGCATGCTTTGGCGCGGTTTGTGTGGATGGCATGATTTGTCATTAGCATAGAGGTGCGGTTAGCATGGTTGGCATGCCTTGGCGCGGTTGGTGTGGCTGGCATGATTTTCCATTGGCACAGAGGTGCGGCTAGCATGGTTGGCATACTTTGCGTCGGTGTGGCTGGCATGATTAGCCATTGGCACAGAGGTGCGACTAGCATGGTTGGCATGCCTTGGCGCGGTTGGTGTGGCTGACATGATTTATCTTTGGCACACGTGAGAATTAGGGTTTGGCTTGTCGTAACCCTAATTTAAAAAATATACTCCGGTAATTATTTTTAGAGACACATTAAAGGTTTCAGTAAATGTTCCTAGTAAATACTTTATCACTTAAATGTTGTGACATCACTGTCTGCTAGGGTTTAATGTTTTACGATTTTAACCCTAAACTAAAAACCACCATCAACACCAGGATAAAAAGGTGGGTACCATAAGGGATTGGTTTTTGAGTCTGGGCCCAAAAATTTGTCACCTACTGGATACTGCTGACCAAAATCAAGGTGGATGTTGGTAGTGATTCAATTCATTCTTGATGTTAAACTAACAATCGCTACCTTTCATGATATAAAATTTCAGATCACAAGAAATAACACTTTTGTTGCTTCTAGAAGTTATTTTGAAGTTGGATTACCAAAATAATTGAGTCTCGGCACACTGTTAGGACAGGAAATTAACAAAAATCCCTGAGAAACTATACAAACGTAGTATTAGCTAATCAATCTAGTTTATCCACCCATTCCAAATAACAAGAGAAACATAACATAGCAGCTAGATGGCCTGGTTTGGATTCATTGAATTGTACCGATTGACAACAAAATTGAAATTAGAAACACAAATTAAATTACACCAATAGGGAGCCAAATCATGGTTTTGTAACCCTGGGATTATTTGATCGATTGGATGATACGGGTTCATGTCTAAGTAACTAACGATTGAGAGATAAACACGTGGTGTGTGTTATATGGTTTGATGGATTTGGATTGGAAATCCTTGCTTTTCATGAGCGTTGCAATTTCAGGTTGGCATTAGTAGTTTGGGGGTGAAGGATATCAATTTGGTGCAAAGATTTTGTTCAAAGAATTAGCCATGGGCATAAAATTGCATTTGTATTCGAGTTGGCTTATACGATAAATTTTAAATCAATTTTTTTTTTTTTTTTTTGATGCTAAAGATTGAAAAATTTATTAACATGAAACCGTTATATTGTCTGATAGAAGTTGGCTTTCAATAATGCTAGGGGTCTTATCAAACCATACTTCAGTAATACCATATTTTCTACTAAACTTGGCTAGTTTGTCAACAGCTTTATTGCAAAATCTAAGAATAAAATTACATTCCCAGTTTGGGATAGTATTTAAAATGCTAATAGCGTCCAGCAGAATGTCCTCATTCTCCCAAGCGATTACTGGATTCAATTTGGTGATGTAGGTCTCTATTCCCTTGAGATCTGTTTCAATAACTATGTAGCTGAACTGCAACTCTTTGCTCCAGTTTACTGTATCAAAGAACGCCAAACACTCTGCTGCTTCGGAGTCTTTTATTCCTGCATAGCACTTGGACTTGAATCCCCTCCACTTTCCTGCAGAGTCACGTAAAATAATTACAATTCCCGTTAGTCCAGTATTTGGATCATAAGAGGCATCACAGTTAATAGTAGAGTAGGGAAAAAGCGGTGGTTTTCAGTATTGTATAATGCTATCATGCTGTGTACTAGAGCTAACTGTTAATTTAGTACTAAGACTTTCAATATAGTTAGAAAAACTCAGCGCCTTCTTTGCTGTTGCAGTTGGGTTAACTTTTTTGTGCTGGAAGTTAACTTCACATCTTTCATTCCATATCGTCCATGCAACGATCATGGCCGTATTTAACCAACCACCTTGAGTAGTTTGTTGTTGGTCATATAACACCCAGCTTTCAAACATCCCTGCAATATCATCATGATTTATCGATAGCATAGCTGAACTTCTAGGAACTTGCATCCACACTGATCTAGAGAAAGAACAAGAGAATAGAACATGCATAGTTCTTTCGTCAAACTGAGCACAAAATGGGCATGCCTTATTAATGTATCCATAGACTCTCGCAAGTCTTTCCTTTGTAGGCAATATGTCAGTCAAACATTTCCATAAGAAATGTTTAACACGCGTCCATGTTTGAATACTCCAGAACTGCTTCCAACTTATATTGGTATTTTTAATTAAAGTAGAGACTTGTGTGTTACCCAGACTTTGCTCATGAAGCTTATTATAGGTTGATTTAAGAGAGAAAATCCCATTTCTAGTTAATCTCCAGATAAGTTTATCTTCCGCAGCCACCGAGATTCTCATCTTTAGAATCAATTCAGTTGTTCCGTTATCAAAAAGGTAGTGTACCAGCTCTGCATTCCAATGTTTTTTTTATCTTGGGTGAAAAGTTTAGTAACCCATATATACTGCTCACTATCAGCAACACCTTGTCTGGGCAATGGTGGGCCATTCATACCAACAATCCAAACATCTAACCAAATTTGTATCTTGCCACCCTTCCCTACTCTCCACCTGCTATTGCTTTTTATAAAGGGGATTTGTTTTTGTATCCCATTCCACATCCATGAATAATTATTCCTGGTCCTGATATGTAACAAAGAAGTACATGGAAAATACTTGGCTTGTATTGCCTTCACCCATTGTGCATCTGGATTAGAGCAGATTCTCCATGCAGCTCTGAAAAGAAGAGCTTTATTAAGAACTTTCAACTATCGAAATCCTTGTCCTCCCAAGTTTTTGTGTAATCCCAGAACTTTCCAAGATGCAATATACGTACCATTTTTCTCTTCAAAGCCCCACCAAAACTTTCTTTGTAGTCTATCAATTTGATTGATTGTATCCACTGGAATCTGAAGACAGCTCATCGAGTAGGTTGGTATAGTACTGGTGACATTCTTTATCATAAGAGATTTGCTGCACTCAGACAAATTCTTCCCATTCCAGCTTGACAATCAGTGTTTAAATCTGTCTACAACTGGTGAGAAACATTCGATCTTGTTTTTACTTATTAAAAGAGGAATCCCCAAGTAGCGTTCATTTGAATTCATCTTGGGTACTTTCAGTCGCCTGGTGAGTATTCTTTAAAATCTATGAGGAACATGAGTGCTGAAGTATACACTCGATTTGTTGAAATTCACCATTTGCCCAGAGGCAGCACCAAAGTCTTCAAATATTTTAAGTAAATTGTTGGCATTTTAGAGATCAGAATTTATGAAAAAAAGACAGTCGTCTGCGAAGAATAGATGGGAGATTGCCGGTTCATTTTGAGTTATTTTAATGCCTTCAATTTTTTTGTCTTGCTCTGCCTGCATCAGTTGAAGTGAGAAAGCTTCCATTACAATAATAAACAAATATGGTGATAGCGGGTCACCCTGACAGACTCCTCTAGTTGGCTGGTAAGAGTCACAAGGAGATCCATTTAAATTGATAGATAACTTTGGAGTGCTGATACACTGCTGGATAAGATTGCACCACTCTTGACAAAAGCCCATCTGAGCCATAACATCCATGAGAAACGTCCATTCTAGCCTATCAATGGCTTTCAACATGTCTAGCTTTAAAGCTAGATATTTTGACATCTCTTTTTTATCCTTCATTGTATGAACTATTTCTTGAGCAAGATGTATATTATCCGAAATCTGGCGACCAGGTACATATGATGCTTGAAGGGGTGATAATATTTTTTCCATATACTTCTTCAACCTTGATGACAGAATCTTCGATATAATCTTGTACGAGGTGTTACAGAGTGCGATGGGCCTCAAGTCAGAGGGAAACTGCTTCTTTTTTTGTTTTGGGAATTAGAGAAACACTTGTAGTATTTAAGCTTTTGAGAATATACCCAGTTCTAAAAAACTGTCTAACCATTTCCACCACATTCGTACCCACGATATTCCATTGAGTTTTGTAGAATCCTGGTGGAAAGCCGTCTGGTCCAGGGGCTTTCCATGATTTCATATCTTTTAGGGATTTAAAAACTTCAGCTGCATCAGGAATTTTCATCAGCTCCAATTTATCTACATCTGCAATAACTTTTGGAATGCACTGGATGATTTCTTCATTCTTTGCTGGGAAGGAAGTGGAATGTAAGGAACTATAATGTTCAGTGAGTAAGTGTTCAAGGTCCCTCATGGTTGTGCACCAATGTCCATTACTATCCTTTAGAGCGACAATGTTGTTTCTTGAACGTCGTCTATTAGCATTTGCCTGGTGAAACTTTGTATTCCTATCCATTTGAAGGTAGTAATCATCTCTAGCCTTTTGAACCCAAAATTCATTTTGTATTTGATGCCATTTTTCAATTTGGTTCTCTACTTGTTGTGCCTGAGTATCGGTACTTAGATTATGATTTTCATTTCGGATAGAGTCATTTTAAATCAATTTGTTAAGTGTTAATATTCTCTGCCGGAAGTCATGTAAGATTTTGACAGTCGACAAATAACGTGTACGACAGTTTGCTGACCACCACTACGACTTTTTTTCGTTTAATCATCAAAGTTATGGAGAGAATCAACTTTCCACATCTGCTACTCATCGAGGTCATGGAGATTATCTAGGTATTTCCGGAAAATTATGAGGATCTTTCCAGTTAATTAAAACCCTAATCAACAACGGTTGAACAAATGTAAACTTTATTTGTGATTATCTAATACTATGTCGTGCAAATTTAATTATAAATTTAATGAATGATTATGACGAATAACGTTTGTCGCGGTTTGCGGACAACCACTACCACTACCACTCTCATCTTCTTCTGCTCATTAAAGATATGGAGAGAGTCAACTTACACTCCTGTTACTCATCGAGGCTATGCAAATTATCAGGTATCTCCATCCAATTTATTACTTGAGAAATATTTTGCGGATCTTACTAGTCAGAACCATAATCAATAACAATTGAGCAAATACAATATTTAAATCTAACTATCTAATATTATGGCGTATGACCAACAAGATAAATAAGTATAAATAAACATGATTGCGTTCGCGGAAGGGAGAAACCATCCAAGTGAATTTGTGGCGGTACTTCTATTGCAATTTTTGCGCCAGTTAGCGGGGTGCGTGAGTCAAAAGAAAAGAAAGTTGAGGACAAAGAGTTGGATGAAGAGATAAATTTTAATCTCTTTGACGAAGTAGATCGAGGAGGAATTTGCAAAGGCCTTAGGGTTTCCAATGTGTTTTCATATAGTTCTCATCAAGCATCTCCTTAAATTGTTGCAACACCAAACCGATATCCCTTATTTCCTTTATTATATTTACCTTGTTTAGTTTGCATGGTTTCCTAGTTTACGTGAACTTCTTACTATTAGCATTGCTTGCTTATCAAGCAATTCAGTTTGCTTTAAATACTTAACTTGAGATTGTATCGAAAACAACTATAATCAATACAACTCACTTTTATTAACCTCTTCTCTTAAATCTTCTAAACATAGGTGGCTAACCCCCCAACTCTTAGGAACTGCTTTGTTTTCTTTCTCAATAAACCCCAAACACTTCTGTTGTACTTCTCTTCACAGCCAAAATTCTCAAATTCTTCTTCAAAACCCTAACATTTCTTCTCTCTGTGAATTACCCTCTTCTTCTTCAATGTGTAATTTCAAGGATCTCCCAACAGACATTTTAATCGACATTATCACTCGCCTACCAACTGAATTCATTCTAGACTGCAAACTGGTTTGCAGACCGTGGAGGAATCTGGTTTCTCATCATCCTTCGTTCTCCCAATTACATTTAACTCATCTTAATCGATCCACCGATTCTAGTAAGTTGTGTTTTCTTTTCTTAGGTGCGAACCGAGATCTTCACTATTTTCAGTATAATGAAATACATGATGAGACACAACCTATGCATCGTATTAGAAGGTTCAATTTAACCCCACCATTTAGAAATTTTTATCATAAGGTTATTGGTTCGTTTAATGGCTTAGTCTGTCTCTATGGATGGTAAGATTCTTCTTATTGTATTTGTAATCCAGTGACCAAACAATATGTTATGGTTCCTACTGTTAAGACAGATTTGTATGTTTATATGGCAATCGGATTTGGTTACCTTCCTTTAACTAATCAATATAAAGTTGTTGATTTGTATGAGTCAAAGGGAGACCCTAAATTCACCGAAATTGTTGTATACACTCTTGGCAGTGGCAAGGAGTGGAGAAATGTTGAGAGGTTGGAATTTACATTCCCCATATCTTTTGCTCAAAATGGTGTGCATGCAAACGGAGCTCTTCATTGGATTGATAACAGAGGAGAAAGAATTTTCGTTTTTGATTTTACGGAGGAAAAGTTTGGTGAAAGTATTTCACCACCTTCTTTGCCACAAGACGGTACATATCATGGTTACACTATAGGGGAGTTGGACGGCCTTTTATATTGTTCTATCAATTATTTCCTTGTTGGACGCACATGTTCTGACATATGGTTATTAAAAGAGAAGAATGATAACCGTGACATGAAACAGCAGATGGAAGACAATCCATTTGGTTGGAGTAAAGAGTTTCAGCTTCCTCAAAAAGAACCATTAGCCTCTACCAAGAGTGGTGTTGTTTTATGTTTGGGTTATAGGCATCTTAGTGTATATGACCCAGTAGCTTCAACTTTGAAAAACATTGTGGATTTTACTGCATTTAGGCAAATATTCCCTCACAAGAACACCTTAGGTTGTGTTTGATAACAGAGAAAGGAAACAATTCCATGGAAAGTCTTTCCATGGAATCAGTTTCCCGGGGGAGGCAAGGAAAGACTTTCCATGGAATTTCACAGAATTGAGTTTAAAACATACTTTAGGCCACGCTTTTATTGCAATTCCATGGAAACAGATTTTTGACCAAACGACGGAAAACACGCTATTTCCATGGAAAGATGGTTAATTCCATGGATTAACTCCTATAAAACACAACCTTAGTTGCACTGAAAGAATTAGGATAAGAAGATATGAAGTTTATGGAGTTAACTGAAATTGAAGAGACTAAAAGCCGCATTTTGCAGCAAAGAAGCTAGCAGTGTGAGATACCTGGATACGATATTAACCGGTAGTCTTTGCTTTTCTTATGAAATAGTATGATATATATTAATAGTGGTTTAAACTTGGGACATATCTTTATGAGTTTATTTAAAGATTATTGCTAATCTGTTTTTATGTCAGCATTCTCATCTCTATGCCAGTTTTTCTCTTCTTTTAGTTGATCATCTGATTTAATTGAAATGAGAGAATGCAATGCCTACTTTAGTAACTTGTTTCAATCGTATACATTGGAGTTTAGTAAGTATTTGGAAGCAACAATGTGGATAGATAATTTGGGGATCCAAATTTGCTATCAGCACCTTATGCTAAGGTACCGTCACTTTCATTTCTTTAATTAGAAGTCTCAATAGGATACAAGACTAAGTTTTTTCATTATTCATTAATAAATACTGTAAGAACGTATAGTCAAGTGCGCATAATTCTATATGATAGTTATCATGATTTACGTTTCGACTCTATCATTTAATACAACCAATCTAATCGTTTGTCTCCGAATAATCCTATGTTTGTATCTACATTGGAAAGCTCAATTCTTAACATAGAAGTACAATGCTGCTATGTTTTCCTATCATTTTAGTTATCCGCACATTTTTATGCCTACTTCTGCAGTTGTATCAGCTTTTTCATATTGTTTAACTTTGAGGTTCAGTTAGATCCCAAGTGGCATCATTTTTCAATTCAAGAGTACTGTGGGATGAGATCGAGTCCGACAATAATGGCATCTATATATATTTTATTTTATTTTTCACCTTAAGAGGGTATCATCCAATTCTATAAGAGATCAGTGACTCTGAAATTGACATGATCTGCGAGCAATGTCTTATCTGTAATAGCTCAGCACTAGGTCTGTTGCCTTCGTTTCTTCTAAAAGTATTTTCTTTTATGATTTTACATGCTACATCCTTTGCTTTTCTTTATACAAAGATCTAGTTTATCAACATAGCAGCTATATATTTTCAGATTTCTTAAGAAGAGCAAAAGAATGTGGTTAAAACTTTGCATCTTACACTGCGAAATTCTTCTCTTTTTTGTGGAAATGTTAGCATAATATTTCCTACTAACTCTATTTCATACTTCTCGTATGTGCTAATGCAGCCGACATTGGTTTACAAAATTGTGCAGGAGAATGCTTGGAAAATCTGGAAATCTTAACAAGGACAAGCGATCTGGAGTAGGAAGAAGCTCTAATTTTGCACTATCTGTGTAGTCGATCCTTCATATACGACGGCTGTCTCAGGTCATTATGAGGGGGGTTTAGTATTTAGGACTTCTTTTTTTGACACTGTTGAAAGGAGTTAGATATTTATAAGGAATGTAAAACTTAATTTATGTAAGCATGTCAAACAAACTGCTGATTGCATTGTATGTGGTTGAAAATAAGTCTAGTCTGGGCTATGGTTTCCTTTTTGCACCAGTGACTTCCATTTCCTTATGAGCATTGTTTTGCTTGTCTCATTAACTAAACAGTTACCACTGCTGGCACACAATGATTTTGTTTCAGTGCACTACCCAACAATTTTCAATGCACCGCCCAACAAGTAGGATTACTTGCATTATGCTAAAGCACTACCAGCGTTACAAAATACAGTGCATTCCAAAGCTCTATGTACCACATTACATATGTTGCGGGAACTTGTTAGAGGTGGACAATTCCTCTTTAACAGAGGACCATTCTTTGTTTATTCCTTGCAATGATCATCCATCGCTAAAAGAGTTTGGATTCAGTTTTTTCGGTTTATTAATAATGAACGTGAAAGAGATTAAACTGAGCAAAGTTTGCTACTCAAGAATGTCTATTGTCAATGAAGGTGAAAGAGATGAAACTGACCAAAGTTTGTTTAAGAATGTCGTAGAAAATTTTTGTATGATGCTCCCCATAAAATGATTGGTGCCATAAAGTGGACTGGTTTTTGAGTATGGGCCAAAACTTTATCATCTACTGGCTACTGCTGACGAAAATCAAGATGGATGTTGGTAGTGATTCAAGTCATTCCAGATGTTAAACTAACAATCACTACCTTCCATGATCTTTTCAAATTTCAGAAGCAAAGCTTCACAAGAAAGAACTCTTTTGTTGCTTTTAGAAGTTATCTTGAAGTTGGATTAACAAACATTTATACATACATCATAACAGCTAATCTATCTAGTTTATCCACCTATTCCAAGGAACAAAAATAACACAATAACAAGATTTCCTTGGGTTGGATTGATGGAATCGAATCCATACATACCGATTAACAACAATATTGAAATTAGATACACAAATTAAATTACACCGATAGGGAACCAAATCATGGGTTTGTAATCCTTAAACTTCATTTCGATCCAGTACATCTCATTTTCTTGTTCCTAATCTAATGAAAACTAGAGATCAGTTGTTTCATGGTAACAAAACTAAACTAAGCTGAACTCATGGTGCATATCTTTTCGCACAGTTGATCGAGAACAAAAACAAATAATCAAGGCGAATATCTCAAAACACCTGCACATAGAGATTATGAATTTTTATTAGAGAAATACAACAAATAAACAAACAATTGCAGGAAAGAGAAGCAATAACATTATCATACCGGATTTGTCTTGTTTATGTTGCCAAATGCTAAACATGACCCACGAGATTAAGTAATTGAGAGGAAAAATCATTGTGCAATTGAGATGATGGTTTTGCTAACGGTGCTTGAAATATCTGTATCTCATGATTTTGTTGATGGAATCGGTTAGTATTTGTTCTTGTTTTAGGGTTTGTTTCAAGATCTGTAAAGAAGAAAAAGCTGAGGCGGTGCACTCTCCTACTAGAGTACTGAGAAGAGATAAAGAGCTGAAGCGACTTCTTATAGGACCTGCAGATTCGATTAGGGTTGAAGTGGAACCTGTCCAGCGTCCATTTTACCCTTTCATAATCTGATCGGACGGATGAAATGTATTTCATATCTGACTGTATGTGCTGTCTCATGTCTGAGTCGGTTATGGATTCTATTTTATTTGAATTGAATTGAATGGAAATCCTTGATTTTCATGAGACAACTAGCTAGCCTAGTTGTAATTTCGGGTTGGCACAAGTATTTAGGGTGCATGACGTCGATTTGGTGCCATATTTTTGTTAAAAGAATTAGTCCCCTTGCCATGAGAGTAAAATTACATTTGTACTAAATTTGGCTCGCAGGACAGACTGTTGAAAGTTTACCTCATGCCAATTTATGAAATGTTAAAAGTTCCACTCGAAGTCAGGTAGGATTTTCTACCATGGACCAATAATGTCTATATGTGTTTTCTTTGACTGGAATGCCTATCAGTGTTTCATAAACAACCATTACCACTTTCTTTTAGGCTTCTTAAATATAGCCCATACTTTTATTAAGCAAAGTCACTAAACATCTCCCTTATAAAGTATAGTTTGGACAACTTAGACAAGTTAAAGAGTGGTCCAGATTTCTCCCGGGAAAGCTAAATCTACGACAGTAAAATGATGAATATAATTAAATATCAATAATAAATGTTCTATTAGTATTTCATAACAAAGTTTATTTTATTAATCAAAGAATATGCTTTCATTAATACAGTACGAAATTAATTTATCTTATATTAAATCAATAGACATTAATGGTGGTTGTGATGGTGGGTGGGGGTAGTGAATCAACGGTGGGGATAATGGTGGTAGGTGTTGGTGAGAATGGCAGAGTGATGACGTTAATGGTGGTGGTGGTGGAAGAAGTAGTGGTAGTGGGATGAGAAAGATGTCCTAAGGAAGATAAATTACTTAGTTACCCTTGGTTTATTTTTTTATTTGATATTACTTCTTTTTTAAAATTTAAAATAATACTTTCGTTAATACATAGGTGAAAATAGTTTATGCGGATTTCGGTAATTGCGGGTGTGAAGGTGAGAAACAGTTTAAAACCTAAACAATGTACTGCAAGGGAGTACTTTAGATTCGAGAGATCAATTAGTACAAGTCCGTCCTAAAACAAGAAATGGTCGTTCCAGACTTGCTTCGGTCACAAAGCGGAGGAGAATGGGTTGGTTTTGGGGAGGGAAGCAAGGAAAGTGGTGAGATCAGAATAGTTGATTCTGGAAGAGTAGTTGGGTTACCACGACTTGTTATCGAAAAAGATAGGAGAGCTCACAGGAGAGCTGGTAAGTATTTCCGAGTGTTGTGTTGTCCGAATGAACTTGTTGTTCAAATGGAAATAGGTAAGACCTATTTATACAAGTCCGAAATAAAACGTACCCTGGTCTCATTAAGGAGTGGGGAAGTAAATGGGAGGAGGTGGTAACTGTATGCATGGACTTGATGTTCCATAAAGTGGTTAACGCATGAAACTGTTATGGAATTGATGTTCCTTAAAGTTGGTAACGCACATATTTATGTCCCATGAACGTTTCCCACATAACTTCCCGTATTTACCAGCCGAACTTCAAATGTGGTATAACGGCATACAAACTGTGAACCAAGAAGCTTCGGGTGGGTTTCTGACTTCAAACTTAGAAGGATAATCATTGAAATCGATAAATATGAAGCTCTATGTCGGAAATCAAATGTGGTATAACACCATACAAACTATGAACCAAGAAGCTCTTGGAGGGTTCTAACTTCAGACTGAGCATGATACATCACCGGAATCGATAAATTTGATTCTCAGTGTCAATTCGAACTTCAAATGTGGTATAAAGCCATATAAACTATGAACCAAGAATCTCTGAGAGGGTTCAGACTTCAAACTTCGTAAGAATGATGAATCCATCCATTTACAGGTAAGATTCCTTCGGAATATTCCCCGAAACCTTAAACAAATCCTATCTCCGCATATTGTATGCAAACCACAGCTCCGAGATCGAAACCGGGCCGTGGAGTGGACTACTATAAGTCAGAAACTTCGTAAGAACGATGAATCCATCCATTTACAGGGGTAAGATTCCTTCGAATATTCCTGAAACATTAAACAAACCATATTCGGCATATTGTATGCATACCATGGCTCGAGATCGAAACTCGCTGAGGGTGATTGGACTACTATAAGCGGAGAAAATTCGTAAGAACGATGAATCCATCCATTTGTGTAAGATTCCTTCGGAATATTCCCGAAACATCAAACAAACCATATTCTGGCATATTGTATGCATACCATGGCTCCGGGATCGAAACCTGGCCAGGAGTAGACTACTATAAGTCGGAAACTTCGTAAGAACGGTGAATCCATCCATTTACAGGTAAGATTCCTTCAGAATATTCCACGAAACATTAAACAACCATATTCTTGCATATTGTATGCATACCATGGCTCTGGAATCGAAACCTGGCCAGGAGTGGACTAATATAAGTCGGAAACTTCGTAAGAACGATGAATCCATCTATTTACAGGTAAGATTCCTTCAGAATATTCCCCGAAACATTAAACAAACCATATTCTGGCATATTGTATGCATACCATGGCTCCGGGATCGAAACCTGGCCGTGAGTGGACTACTATAAGCCGGAAACTTGGTAAGAACGATGAATCCATCCATTTACAAGTAAGATTCCTTCCGTAATATTCCGAAACATTAAAAAAAGCCATATTCTAGCATATTGTATGCATAACCTGGCTCCCAAATCGAAACCTGGTCGTGAGTGCACCATTACAAGACGAAAACTTGGTAAGAACGATGAATTCATCCATTTACAAATAAGATTCCTTTATATGAATATTCCCTTAAACCTTAATTAAACACACCCCTTTTCGTCAACTTCGATACCGAACCTGGCTTCGAGCTCGAAACCTAGCCGCGAGTAGACTATTATAAGTCGAAAACTTCGTAAGAACGATAAATCCAACCATATACAAGAAAGATTCGTTTGGAATATTCCCTAAACCTTAAACATATTCGCTTTCATCAACTTTGAGGCATGAACCTGGCTTGAGCTCAAACCCGACGTAAGTGGACTACTATAAGTCGGAAACTTCGTAAGAACGATAAATCCAACCATACACAGGAAAAATGCCTTTGGAATATTCCCCCAAACCTTAAACATATTCCTTTTTGTCAACTTTGAGGCATGAACCTAGCTCTGAGATTGAAACCTGACGGTAAGTGAACTAGTATAAGTCGGAAATTCGTAAGAACGGTGAATCCAACCATATACAGGAATGATTCCTTTGGTATATTCCCCAAACCTTAAACATATCCGTTTTCGTCAACTTCGAGGCATGAACGATGAATCCGTCCATTTACCTGTAAGATTCCCTAGAAATATTTCCGAAACCTTAAACAAGCCATATTCTGTCATATTGTATGCAGCACTGGGGCTCCGAGGTCGAAACCTGGCCAAGAGTGGACTACTATAGTTGGACCTGAGTTTCACATTCGGGTGAACTGAAGATGAAATTTATCAGATTTGAACATCACAGGTTTAAAGATTACTAGAGTTGGACGTGAGTTTCTCATTCGGGTGAACTAAAGATGAAATTTATCGATTTGAACATCTCGGGTTCAAAGATTTATAGAGTTGGACTCAGAGTTTCTCCATTCGGATGAACTGAAGATGAAATTTATCGCATTTGAACATCCGGTTCAAAGATTACTAGAGTTGGACCTGGTTTCTCATTCGGATGAACGAAGATGAAATTTATCGATTTTGAACATCACATGTTTGAAGATTACTAGAGTTCGATCTCGAAGTTTCTCATTCGATGAAATGAAGATTAAATTTATCGATTTGAACATCACGGGTTCAAAGATTACTAGAGTTAGACCTGAGTTTCTCATTTGGATGAACTGAAAATGAAATTTATCATATTTGAACATCACAGGTTCAAAGATTACTAGAGTTGGACCTGAGTTTCTCATTCGGGTGAAATGAAGATGAAATTTATCATATTTGAACATCACAGGTTCAAAGATTACTAGAGTCGGATTCGGTTAAAAATTCAGTCAATGGTTCGTTGTTCGGACAGTAGTTCGGAAAGGCATACTTTTTTTTTTTTTTTAAATATGCACCCTGGTGCCTTTTATTAAACCAAGAAAAAAGAAGGGGAGGGCATACACGTACGATACAGTAGTTCGGAACGACATGCGTACGTGTATATTCGTTTTATAAATGTGAGTTCGGCACTTAAAATTCGGATTACATAAATGATAAATTGATAAGTATTATGATCTTATTACGAGACTAATTTTATTTGTATATGATTTTTAAGATGAAATAAACATTTTAGCGTGATTATTTAACAAGAAGTAAACAGTTTAATCGCATAAATGTATTATAAAACGAGTTTATAGATTTTTAAACAAAATTAACACATAAAACATTGTTAAACAACTATCAATAAAAAATTTAATGAATAATTGTATTTAAGTATAAAGTATATTCAAAATCAAACAAAACCAAGCAACAAACCCTGATCAGAGAATTACTTATGGGAGAGTTTAGGTTTGCGAACTAGGTTCAAGTTTTAGTTCGGAAATATCATTCGATTCTGTTAGTTCGATATCGTTCGCAATCATTCGTGAGGTCCATATAACGGGAACTAGGTTCGGAGTTCAAATAGTTCGGAAATATCATTCGGATTCGGTTAGTTCGGGAATCATTCGGGAATGATTCGGAGAATTACTAACTAGGGTTCGACCTGAGTTTCTCATTCGGATTAACTGAAGATGCAATTTATCAGATTTGAACATCACGGGTTCAAAGATTACTAGAGTTCGACGTGAGTTTCTCATTCGGGTGAACCGAAGATGAAAATTATCAGATCTGGTCTGATAAATATTATGGAGACCGAAATGACCAGACTACCCTTATTGGAAATAGGTAAAGTGAATATTATAAAATGTGAAAATGACCATATTACCCTTAATGGAAATAAGTGCAATATATAAATATTATGGAGACTGTGAAAAATGACCAGACTACCCTTATCGAAAATAGGTAAAGTAAATATTACAGAGGAAGGAATCGTGAAAATGGCGATATAACCCTTAATGGAAATAAGTGCAATAATATTATGGAGACTGTGAAAATGACCGGACTACCCTTATCGGAAATAAGTAAAGAAAATATTACATACTATGAAAATGACCATATTACCCTTAGTGAAAATAGGTGCAATAAATATTATTGAAACTTTAATAATGACCAGACTACCCTTATCAGAAATAAGTAATATAAATATTACACTTTGAAAATGACCATATTACCCTTGATGGAAATAAGTGCAATAAATATTATGGAGACTGCAAAAATGACCAGACTACCCTTATTGGAAATAAGTAAAGTAAATATTATAAAATGTCAAAATGACCATATTACCCTTAATGGAAATAAGTGCAATAAATATTATGGAGACTGTGAAAAATGACAAGACTACCCTTATCGGAAATAGGTAAAGTAAATATTTTAGAATGTAAAAATGACCATATTACCCTTGATGGAAATAAGTGAAATAAACATTATGGAGACTGTGAAAATGACCAGACTACCCTTATCGGAAATAAGTAATTTTCAGAGAACGCTTCGCGCTGTTTGTGGCTCAGTCACCTGAGCATTATTTTTTTGGCATTATATTTTGTTTTACAACACTTATGAAGGGTTGTCATAAATTTAGTGTATTAAAGAATCACAAACTTGACATTAACTGTGATAGTGTAGGATGGTTAGTGGTGTAGATTTCCATGCCCGAGGCCTTCAGGATCGAATCCCCCAACCTCATTTTTTCCAACATTATATATTTTTACTTCAACAACACTTATAAGTGTTGTTATAGGTTTCCTCTCATTTTTTCCAACATTATATGTTTTTACTTCAACAACACTTATAAAGTGTTGTTATAGGTTTCTATTTAAAAAATAAAAATACTACAACTTGTGTTGAAATGATGGTAGATGAGCTACGCATAAGTGAGTAGGTTTATGTTCGAATATCGCCTCTAACATATTTTCAATTATCATATTTTGTGTTCTTGACAACACTTGTGAGAGTTGTGATAAGGGTGAAATCATACACTTATAAAGCAGGTTGTTATAATAAATGTCGTCACAACTCTTTTCTTAAGGAGTTGTCGTTTGTTTTCTTAGCGCAAACCCTTGGTCCTAAGGGTTGGAAGCGATAATATACGGCAAATCTTCCCTTGAAACCAGTTGTAAAACATGAGACTTTCTACGATATTTAGCAAAGAGTTGTAAAACCCCAGTTGTAGATGTATATTTTTCTTGTAGTGTTAGTATTTATATCTTGACTGAACTCCTCGTCTCTCTATTGTTTTTGAACCCTTATGTATCAGTAGAAGACAACCAGAAGTTCACATGCAAGATCTTTGTTAGATGATCTTATTTCAGTTTATCTTATTTTCCAGTCTTTGAGAATATTGTTGTAGATTCGCTATTGGAAATAT
>JAJJWX010001330.1:0-42191 GCA_023529315.1 Papaver bracteatum
GGTGTAGTTGTGAGATTTATGGCAACTACATTCTTGAACATCTTCTCTCGTAAACAATCAACAGCAGCATTGCTGCTTCTCAATTTCAAGTCTGCTCATCATTTAGGAGAGAAAGAACTATTCTCGATTTAGGGTTTGTAGGTTATAAATGGGGTAGGATTTAGACACCCACCAAGAACCACCCCAAACTGGGTACCCTATAACAGATGGTCATCCATTAACATCATCTGGCTTCCTTTTATCATTCTTTCAAAAGCAAGTTGCCCCTTAGCATGTGGCTAGGCTCTAAATAGTGTTCTCCCCTGAAATAACAGATTTTCCCTTTCTGCTCAATTTTGGTTATTTCTCCTTCTTTTCATCCGTGCGACTCCAGAGTACCTAATAACTCAAATTCACACATAAGATACATAATTCACACGAAAAATAACAAAGAAAGCATAAACTATACATAGAAAATACGGTGTATTCTACACCTATCAGACGTGGATGACGAATTTTCATCATTGTCAAATTGTGAATGAGGAGAATGTACGGGTGATAAATGGTACATTCCTTGATGGAGATTCTTGAGATGGAGTGACACTAAGATTAGTTGATGGAGAGACACTAGAATCAGTTGGTGAATAAACCAGAGAATTATCTTTTGAAAAAGATTCCATATAATCAAACATATGACCATCTTTTAATATTGGAAGAGAAGTTAATGGAGAGTTTTTAGTTTAATTACGTATGGTGTTATTGAGAAAGGGAAATTCTCGTTCATGGAATACTACATCACGAGAAGTGATAATTTTACGAGTTTCGATATCAAAAATACGATATCCTTTTTGACCGTAAGGATAACCAACAAAAATTCCCGAATTATCACGAGAACCAAATTTATTTTTGATACGAGTATTTCTTGCGAAACAAAGACAATCAAACACTTTTAAGTTTGCATAAGATGGTGATGTACTAAATAACATCTGATGAGGGGATTGATTTCCTAAAAGAGGAGTCGGCATTTTGTTTATCAAGTAAATAGCAGTTTGTATACACTTACCCCAAAATGAAATAGGTAACCCATATTGAAAACGAAGGGCACGAGCTATATCAAGCAGATGACAATGCTTTCTTTCGACAACATAATTTTTTTGTGGTGTATCAACACATCTGCGTTGATGGATAATCCCATGTTGGGCATACCCCGATTGAATTTCTTTAGAAATAAACTATGTATCGTTATCAAATCTAATAATTTGAAGTTTTGGTATGAATATATTTCCATTTCCAGAGTGTAGATTTGAAATATTTGAACCAAATTGAGTTTGAATCATATTAAAAAAATAAACTAAGTATTTTTTTTATGTGTGATTTAGCAGGTGTTTGTGGGTGAAAATGGTTTCTGCTGATTTCGGTAATCTCGGGTGTGCGGGTGAGAAACGAATTTAAACCTTAAATAATGTATTGCAAGGGAGTACTTTAGATTCGAGAGATCAATCTATACAAGTCTGGCCTAAACCAAGAAATGGCCATTCCAGACTTGCTTCGGTCACAAAGTGGATGAGAATGGGTTGGTATTGGGGAGGGAAGCAAGGAAAGTGACGAGACCAGAATAGTTGATTCTGGAAGAGTAGTTGTGTTACTACGACTTGTATCAGAAAAGTGGGAAGGCTAACAAATGGTAAGCTAGCAAGTATTTTCTGAGTGTTTTATATTCCTGAATGAACTTGTTTTTCGGTGGAAATATGTAAGACCTATTTATACAAGTCGAAGTGAAACGTACTCTGGTCTCATTAAGGAATGGAAAAATGTGTAAGTAAATGGGAGGAGGTGGTAACGTATGGAATTGATGTTCCATAAAATCGTTAACGCAATGAATTGATGTTTCGTGAAACCATTAACGCATGGAATTGATGTCCCATAAAACAGCGTTTCACCATTAACTCCTTGTATTTACTAACCGCCTCACCCTTATGTCACTTCCTTATGACGGGCGTAGTGTACGCCGCACGCTGTAAATCGCCAAACCAATACCCAAAGAGGATCCCCCATTTTGTGATATGTGTTGATGTCTCGAATGTTTTTGTGAAAAACATATAGCATGTTGTTGTTTCCTGGAAAATCGATCTTGGGAGACTTGTTAGCTTGGTGACCTTCGACGGTCGAGATTTTGCATCTTAAGAGGAAAGGTGACCGTTGATCGTCGCACGCTTTCATTTATTGGTGGCCACATAGGGAAGGCCAGCATGGTGGCGCGGCTAGGTTGGCATGCCATTGGTGTGGCATGGTGGCGCAACTAGGTTGGCATGCCATTAGCGCGGCATGGTAGGTTGGCATACCATTGGCATAGCATGCCTTGGCGCGGTTTGGCGTGACCAAACTAGGGTTTTGGGACAAAGGTTACCATGTGTTGTCTGGTTATCTTGTAGGGCTAGATTTTCTCCTGGGATTGAAGGGCGACCGTCGATTATCGCACACCTTCATTTCTAGTAGCCGTGTAGGGAAGGCCAGCAAGGTGGCACGACTAGGTTGGCATGCCGTTGGCATGGCATGGTTTGGTGTGGACAAACTTAGGTTTCCGGGCTAGAGGTTACCATGTGTCATCTGGTAACCTTGGATGGCTAGGATTTGCTCCTAGGATTGAAGGGGGACCGTTGATTATCGCACGCCTTCGTTTTGGTAGCCGCGTAGGGAAGGCCAGCATGGTGACGCGGCTATATTGACATGCCGTTGGCATGGTGGTGCCAAGGGATTGGCATGCCATTTGGCATGTGGTGCGGCTGGCATGGCTAGGGCTAAGGTGAGGTGCGGTTTGGCTTGGCATGTGGGGCCAAGGGTTTGGCAAGCCGTTGGCATATGGTGCGGCTAGCTTGGATAGGGCCAAGGCGAGGTGCGGTTTAGCTTGGCATATGGGGCCAAGGGTTTGGCAAGCCGTTGGCATATGGTGCAGATAGCTTGGATAGGGCCAAGGCGAGGTGCGGTTTGGCTTGGCATGTGGGGCCAAGGGTTTGGAAAGCCGTTGACATATGGTGCGGCTAGCTTGGCGAGGGGCAAGGCGCGGTGCGGTTTGGCTTGGCATGTGGGGCCAAGGGTTTGCCATGGGGGCATGGTGCGGCTAGCATGGCTAGGGCTAAGATGAGGTGCGATTTGGCTTGGCATGTGGGGCCAAGGGTTTGGCAAGCCGTTGGCATATGGTGCGGATAGCTTGGCTAGGGCCAAGGTGAGGTGCGGTTTGGCTTGGCATATGGGGCCAAGGGTTTGGCAAGTCGTTGGCATATGGTGTGGATAGCTTGGATAGGGACAAGGCGAGGTGCGGTTTGGCTTGGCATGTGGAGCCAAGGGTTTGGCAAGCCATTGACATATGGTGCAGCTAGCTTGGCCAGGGCCAAGGCGAGGTGCGGTTTGGCTTGGCATGTGGGGCCAAGGGTTTTTCATGGGGGCATGGTGCGGCTAGTATGGCTAGGGCTAAGACGAGGTGGGATTTGGCTTGGCATGTGGGGCCAAGGGTTTGGAAAGCCGTTGGCATATGGTGCGGCTAGCTTGGCTAGGGACAAGGCGAGGTGAGGTTTGGCTTGGCATGTGGGGCCAAGGGTTTGGCAAGCCGTTGGCATATGGTGCGGCAAGCTTGGATAGGGCCAAGGCAAGGTGAGATTTGGCTTGGCATGTGGGGCCAAGGGTTTTCCCTGGGCGCATGGTTCGGATAGCATGGTTAGGGCCAAGGCGAGTTGTAGTTTGGCTTGGCATGTAGCGTGACCAAGCTAGGGTTTTGGGCCAAAGGTTCCCATGTGCTGTCTGGTAACCTTGGACGGTTAGGATTTGCTCATTGGATTGAAGGGAGACTTTTGATTGTCACACGCCTTCGTTTTGGTAGACGCATAGGGAAGGCCAGTATGGTGGCGCGACTAGGTTGGTATGTCATTGGCATGGCATGGTTAAGGCTAAGGTAAGGTGCGGTTTGGCTTGGCATGGTGGATGTGGCTGGCATGGTTTGACATTGGCACATTGGTGCGGCTAACATGGTTGGCATGCATTGGATCGATAGGTGTGGATGGCATGGATTGCCATTGGCACAGTGGTGCAGCTAGCATGGTTGACATGCCTTCGCGCGGTAGGTGTGGCTAGCATGGTTTTCCATTGGCACATGTGGTGTGAGAATTAGGGTTTTGTCCTGTCGGAACCCTAATTAGCATTTAAAAAAGGTACCCCGGTAATTTTCTCACAGACAAAATAAAGGGTTCAATAAATGTGCTTGGTTTGGACATTATTACTCAAGTTCTGTGACGTCACTGCCTGACTAGGGTTTTACGATTTTACCCCTAAGCTAAAAACCACCATCAATATTAAGTCCCCTGCTTAGCTCGGAACAGGTGCCTTGTTGCGAGGTAAGCATATGATGGTGGCAGACGAGAACATAATCGAAACGTATGACATGCAAGATGGTCAGGAAAGTCCAACTAACCTTTTTCGAGAGGTAGGGAGAGTTCATGATCCTGTGTTTGGAGGCCCTTCATAAATTGTGCCGGGGATGCAGACCGTGGAGTGGTGAGACGAAAATTGCTAGCTTTTTCTGGCCGTATATCACCTTGACTGGGCTAGGGAACATCATGACGTTAACTTGGCGGATCTGTTGGTGTTGGCAAGTCACGGAGTGGACGTCTTGGAGAGGCAAAGCACATGCGAACGATTTTGAGAGGTAATGCATGCGTTGATGGCTTGGAAGGAAAAGAGGGCGTGGTCGGCTTAGTGAAGGTGTTGGCAAGGAAAATACGCGGAATTCTTCGCAAGGGTGTAGACTTCTCGACACGGTGGTGGCTTGTATTCTCAGACCCGATTTCCCCTCCTCTTTACTTAGCCAAAATAGGAAATCCTTTCCTCATTCAAATTCCGAGAGTATTATGTTTTTCGCGTTTCTCACCAAACCCTAATCATCTTGCGTGGACATATGTGAAATTTTCCCCATGTTTGCTGGTAGAATAGGGTTTAATTAAAAAAAAAAAAATTGATGTCACGCCTTAATTCACGGCTGGTAGAAGTCTTTCATTTTCGGGACATTATTTCCATGCTGTTTATAAGAGATGATATTGGATCCATCGTTCGCATAGGTCATCTTGAAATCGTTCACATCTTCTTTCACAGGTACCGTCTCGTATTTTCTACTGGTTCCCCATTTTGTCTTCTTTCTTATGTGGGTTGCCGGTGCGGACAGGGTGAAAACTTATCATTTTCTTTGGTTTTCTAGCGCGTAATGGGATCATCCAGCGATAATCAGACCCCTAACTCCATCGGAGAGAAATTTTGGGATCGGCGAAGACTAGTTTTTCTTCTCATGAGGAGGCATTAGGTAGAATTGAATCTCTGTTTCGTGAAGCTGGCGATATTATTTGGGACATACCTTCTTCCTATCTAGGTGAGGTGAGGGTGTGTGTCCAGGACCCTCTTGGCTTCGGTGAACATGGAGGAAGAGTGGGAAGATGACGAAGTATCCTAGTGCATTGAAAGGCTTCAGTGTAACAAAACTTTTTCACGATCATGTGCTAGGGAGGAACGGTCCTCCTTTCGGATAAAACGACAGAAAACTTAGTTTGTAAAACTTGTAGGAGAAGGCCGTCGTAACCTCAATGTCCAAGACGGTGTCATAGTCCTTGATTCTAATATGGATGAATCGGAGAATCCTCTTCAAGAGGTGGATGAGGAGATTTTCGAGGAAGATGACGTTGCGGTTGATGATGAAACTGAAACAGCTTACGGAGCAGACAACGAAACTGTTGTTACTGACGTTGAGGGAGTCATGGTGGCCTATGCTGGGTTAGCTGTTGAAGTGGATGTAGGGAAGAAGACGGATGTTGTTGTCGCTGAGACGGTTTCCAGGTGGGATGTTGAGGTACCGGCTACTGCTGATGCTGCTTTCGTATGGAAACTTTGCTTCCTGGGAGATTATTGGGGAAAATACTTGGAGAATCTCTGACAAAGGAGTTTGGAAACTCATGCGTCTGCTTTTGATGACCAGTTTCCCCTTTTTTGTTGTTTCTCTTTGTTGCATATACATCTTGATGCTTCTGCAGATTTATTGTTATCTTCTTTGTATTCTTGAAGAAGTTAGGGTTTTTCCAATTAGCATCCCGCTTGCGGTTCCACATCTTTGAATAAAACATCTCATTTGACAGATATCAATCTTCCATTAGAATAGGTTGTTCAACCTTCCATTCCCGTCATATCTCTTAAGTAATTGAATAAGGAATTTCCTATATGTCTTCGGTTTTTATGGTCGTGATTTGATAGTTGATCATGTCTTCTGAGCTTCGATAGTGACGGAATCCCGTGTAGATTCCCAGTCCCCAAGTATGGTTTACATGTTTCCATTTTTGTAGTGATTACTGCTGTGGTGAAGCTTTGGCTGGTATCAACAAATGAGAGGCAACAGTTCTTGGTAGTAGATGTAATCAACAGAGAATACATTATCGTGGTAACAAAGTAGGTTGGCTGGAATTGTATGGGCTTCCGTGGAAATAGAAGGATTGGCTTAATGCGTAAGCGAGTAAACTTTCCATGATCACGAGTTTTGACGAGATAGATCAACAGGTGGCCATGACTATAAAGATTAACTGGCTGTGATCATGATCCTTGACATGGGTAGCGTGGTGGTACGACACTTTGCAGGAAGAAACGGTTTTGAAGCAGCTTCGTCTCTTGGAGAGGATGTTGAAACTTAGGAAGCCAAATGCTGAAGTTTCGGCTTCGGATCCTAGAGCAGCTTATGGAGAGAACACTGAAGTGGAGCGGCTACTGGAGCGAGCGTTGAAGCGAAGCAGCCGTCGGGGTAAATGTTAAAGTGGAGCGGCTGCGTTAATCAGAGTGCTGTCAAACTGGACACCCTTCAAGCAAACAATGGTTAGGAATCCCCAGTTCCTTCTATCAATCGTTCTTTCAAGGAGAGGTTGGGGTTTGGGAACGGCTTCCCTGATTGGAAACAACTTCTTCCCTGATACAGTGCGGTTGAGGGATGTAAATATTATTTCACATTGTGCCTTGGGGAAATATAGAATCTCACATAAATGTCTCATCATAAACTACACGATTTTGTGGGCGAAGTCCCCATAAGTAATGCATCTCTTGACAGGAAGAGAGTCTCTGTGAACTCAGGAGGTTGTTGATTTTATTTGCCTCGATTTTGGAGAAACCATTCCTGATCTTTACGTGTTATGAAATTGGATTGCTGATTCCCTTCTACTGGGAATTCAGAAACAACGTTGGAAGAATGTAAGATGCTAGTGCTGGGAAGATGCAAGTTGTTAGCGATGGGAGGATGCAAGCTGCTGGTGCTAGGAAGAAGCAAGTTGTCAGCGTTGGATCGGCTTGGAATGGGCGATGGCTTGGAACGGCGTTGTCTTGGCGTGGCACGGACTGTTGGTTTGGCACGGCACTGGATTGGCGTGGCGCGGTAGCAATAAAGTGGTCAAGCATATTCCAGGTCTGTACTCCAGCGTTTCTCTTCCAATTTGTTTTCTTGTGTTGGTGCATACCCTAGCCATAGGTATGCCTTCCATAAATATGTAGAAATATTGTTCTTCCAAACTAGTGTAAACCTTAGCCGTTGGTATGTCATTCATAAACTTGTAGAAGTACTTGTTATTCTCTTCGAATATCACCGTAGTAGTGTCGGCCACCTCATGAATAGTGACTGGTTATCGTTATTAAGAAAAGTAGGTATGTACGGGTAGGTGACGGATTTCACGAAGAACTGGGCGTTATGGTTCCTCTGTGATCCAAAAGTTGCAGGCCGAGGTGACCGAAGGTACTTCTGTGAACGTGGTCAAACAATAAGAAGCGGAGGTCGAAAGGTTGTCCAAAGTTGGAGCTGAAATAGGCGGTCCTCCAAATGATGAAGGACGCCTTCTTCGAGAAGAGAAAAACACTGTTGAATGGATTCCTTTGAATGCACTTATGTTTTCTGAAATTCTTCTGTTTTTTTTTTTGAAAGGCAAATAAAACACCTGGATTATGGTTTTGATTTTCTGGATTTTTGGGTTGATAGACAAGTGTTACCTATGAGGGTTTTGGATTATTATTCTGGATGAACTGTTTTAGGATGATGCCGTTTTTGGTTATGATAGTAAATATCACAAACATCCCAGGGAAGATATGGAAACATGAACGTTGCGTGTTGGTAGATGACATGGGATGAAACATAACATGGCTATCAGTTTTATCATTCCCATGAAAACTTGAAATAGTAAACCAATGTATTTTGTCTAGGAAAAACTTACTCGGTTTTTTGGATCTGCTAACGAAAATCGAGTCAGGTGCAAGCCCGACTTTCGTGGGAAACACTGCCGATTGTGTAAAGTTCCCAGTCGTCCATGAGTCACTTGATAAGAGTCGTCGATACCTAAGCGGGTCATTTTATTTTAACCTCTGGGAAGTCCCTAGTCGTCCCTTGCCGTTTCAGGACTGGTTAACGGGTCATCTGGTAACTGAGTCGTCGATCCCTGAACGGATCGCCTGCTTCTGCCGTCTTGATGTCTGGGTCGAAGCATGAGGTCGATGGTTGAATATTAACATTGTAACTGAAAGATCAATCTCCCACTGTGGTCGCCAATTGTTTGTGGGTGAAAATGGTTTCTGCAAATTTCGGTAATCTCGGGTGTGCGGGTGAGAAACGAATTTAAACCCTAAACAATATACTGCAAGAGAGTACTTTAGATTCGAGAGATCAATATGTACAAGTTCGGCCTAAACCAAGAAATGGCCATTCCAGACTTGCTTCGGTCACAAAGTGGAGGAGAATGGGTTGGTTTTGGGGAGGGAAGCAAGGAAAGTGATGAGACTAGAATAGTTGATTCTGGAAGAGTAGTTGTCTTACTACGACTTGTATCATAAAAGTGGGAAGGCTAACAAATGGTAAGCTAGCAAGTATTTTCTAAGTGTTGTATATTCCTAAATGAACTTGTTGTTCAATGGAAATACGTAAGACCTATTTATACAAGTCGAAGTGAAATGTACTCTGGTCTCATTAAGGAATGGAAAAATGGGTAAGTAAATGGGAAGAGGTGGTAACGCATGGAATTGATGTTACATAAAACCGTTAATGCATGGAATTGATGTTTCATGAAACCGTTAATGTATGGAATTGATGTCCCATAAAAGAGCGTTTCACCATTAACTCCCTGTGTTTAACCGCCTCACCCTTATGTCACTTCCTTATGACGGGCGTAGTGTACGCTGCACGCTGTAAACCGCCAAACCAATACCCAAAGAGGATCCCCCAGTTTGTGATATGTGTTGATGTCTCGAATGTTTTTGTGGAAAACATGTAGCATGTTGTTGTTGCCTGGAAAGTCGATCTTGGGAGACTTGTTAGCTTGGTGACCTTCGACGGTCGAGATTTTGCATCTTAAGAGGAAAGGTGATCGTTAATCGTCGCACGCTTTCGTTTGTTGGTGGCCGCATAGGGAAGGCCAGCATGGTGGCGCGGCTAGGTTGGCATGCCATTGGCGTGGAATGGTGGCACATCTAGGTTGGCATGTCATTAGCGCGACATGGTAGGTTGGCATGCCATTGGAATGGCATGCCTTGGCGCGGTTTGTCATGACCAAACTAGGATTTTGGGCCAAAGGTTACCATGTGTTGGCTGGTAACCTTGGACGGCTAGGATTTGCTCCTGGGAGTGAAGGGCGACCGTCGATTATCGTACTCCTTCGTTTTTGGTAGCAGTGTAGGAAGGCCAGCATGGTGGCGCAGCTAGGTTGGTATGCCATTGGCATGGCATGGTTTGGCGTGGCCAAACTTAGGTTTCCGGTCCAGAGGTTACCATGTGTCTTCTGGTAACCTTGGATGTCTAGGATTTTCTCCTGGGATTGAAGGGGGACCATTGATTGTCGCACACCTTCGTTTTGGTAGCCGTGTAGGGAAGGCCAGCATGGTGGCGCGGCGAGATTGGCATGTCGTTGGCATGGTGGGGACAAGGGATTGACATGTCGTTTGGCACATGGTGCGGGTGGCATGGATAGGGCCAAGGCGAGGTGTGGTTTGGCTTGGAATATGGGGCAAATGGTTTGGCAAGCCGTTGGTATATGGTGCGTCTATCTTGGCTAGGGCCAAGGCGAGGTGCAGTTTGGCTTGGAATGTGGGGCCAAGGGTTTGGAAAGCCGTTGGCATATGGTACGGCTAGCTTGGATAGGGCCAAGGCGAGGTACGGTTTGGCTTGGCATGTGGGGCCAAGGGTTTGTCGTGGGAGGATGGTGTGGCTAGCATGGATAGGGCCAAGGCGAGGTGCGGTTTAGCTTGGCATGTGGCGTGACCAAGCTAGGGTTTTGGGACAAAGGTTCCCATGTGTTGTCTGGTAACCTTGGACTGTTAGGATTTGCTCCTAGGATTGAAGGGCGACCATTGATTTTTACACTCCTTCGTTTTGGTAGCCTCATATGGAAGGCTAGTATGGTGGCGTGGCTAGGTTGGTATGTCATTGGCATGGCATGGTTAAGGACAAGGTAAGGTGCATTTTGGCTTGGCATGGTGGATGTGGCTGGCACGGTTTGCCATTGGTACATTGGTGCGGCTAGCATGGTTGGCATGACTTGGCGCGGTATGTGTGGATGGCATGGCTTTCCCTTAGCACAGTAGCGCAGCTAGCATGGTTGGCATGCCTTGGAGCGGTAGGTGTGGCTGGCATGGTTTGTCATTGGCACATGTGGTGTGAGAATTAGGGTTTTGGCCTATCGGAACCCTAATTAGTATTTAAAAAAGGTACCCCGATAATTTTCTCGCAGACAAATTAAAGGGTTCAATAAATGTGCTTGGTTTGGACATTATTACTCAAGTCCTGTGACGTCACTGCCTGAATAGGGTTTTATGATTTTACCCCTAAGCTAAAAACTACCATCAACAGCAGGCATCAAACATAACCAAATGCATCGTGTGAAATTATCAACAATAGTTAGAAAATAACGTGCACTAGAGTTAGAAGGAATTGTAAATGAACCCCAAATGTCATAATGTATAAGCTCAAAGGCACGAGTAGTAGAACTAGTACTTTTATTAAATTTCAAGCGAGATTGTTTTTCCCTAAGGAATATATTGCATGAACAATTCATAGAAAACTTAATATAAGGATAAGTCTTACATAAAATTTAAATATATGATTTGATAGTTGGCCTAAACGCCAATGCCATAAATCGAAATTTTCAAGAACTAAATAATAAATAGCAGTACTAGTTGCTGGGAATAAAAATTAGAGGCCATCTTTGGCTTTACCCCGACCAATATCCAATTTCGTCGAAGGGTCTTGAAATACACAGTGACATTGATCAAAAAACACTTCACAATGGATAAAGGATGTCAATTGAGATATTGATAATAAATTAAATTTAAAGGAGGGTATATAATATACATCCCGTAATTGAAAGTTTAAATAAAAAATCACAGTTCCAATATGAGTAACAAGGTGATTCTCACCATTGGGAAACTGGACATATATGTCGTTAATGTATATGAAGAAAATAAAGAAAGAGAAGAACATATGTTCTTAGATGCACCAGTATCAAAAATCCAAGTGGATTGAGATGGAAGAACCATACCTACAAGATTGGCAGTTAGAACGGATTGAACATCCTGTTAGAGATTCCACAAGAAGGGATAAAAGCTTAGCATACTGGTCTTTTATTATACCAGGGATTGGCACTTGCAAGTTAGGTTCATTTGATGATGAAGCAAGAGAAGTTCCATATTTGGTCTTGGTTGGATAACCATGAAGCTTGTAACAAGTTTTTTGAATATGGCCTACACGACCACAGTGGTCGCAAACTGGACGAGGGCGCTTATGATTCTGGCCGGTACGATAGGGATGAAGACCGTTATTTTGAGATACATTCAAAGCTGCAGAATCCACTATAGGAACATTGGAGTGATTGAGCTCTTGTTGTTGCTCTTCTTGGCACACAAGAGAATAAATCTTAGAGGTATTAGGAAAAGGTTCCATCAACAATGTTTGGATGCGGATAGTAGCAAAACGATCGTGAAGACCTTGCAAAAATTCCATCCCTGATCTTGCTGGAGACGTTCCAATGTGGCTTTGGCATTTCCAAAAATACATGGAGAGATAACAACAAGGGATTGCAGTTCATCCCATAATGATTTTAACTGAGTAAAATAAGAAGATACAGTCAAACATTCTTGTTTGAGTTGCGAGATAGCACGCTTGAGTTGAAAAATCTATGGCACCGATGAATGGAAAAAACGAGAACGCAAATCCTTCCATATTTCATGAGCAGTGGCTGCATAACGAATGTTGTTGTGAATGTCAGGGGCAACCGAGTGGAGAAGCCAGCTGCTAATAAGGTCATTCGAACGTTCCCAAGCAGCAACGTCCTTAGGATCAACATCAGATGATGGTTTGACAAGAGTTCCATCAACAAAACCCAGTTTGTTCTTTGCTCGTAGAGCCATGGTGATTGCACGAATCCATGTCCCATAATTATCACCGGAAAATACAAGGATGACAAGAGAAGTTGATGGATTGTCAGAGTGGTGGATGAAATAAGGATCGACGATTGAACTCATGGCATTATTCATGTTTTCAGCTGTATTGTTAACAGGAGAACCCATGGTAACCAAAAAAATTGAAAAAACTAAAAGATTAAAAAGAAGTAAAAGATAAATATGATATGACTCAACCTAGAAAACCTAGACGAAGGATACCATAAAAAATCCTTGACATAGAGTAGAAAGTTTAGAAGAGATATTTGTTCTGTAATCACTGTGTGATAAGCAGTGATGAAGACTTTGTTATTTATAAAGAAGGTTACAATGAAGAATAACTTCAATCTAGGAAAGAAATATGTAAGTACATCAATCACTCTCAATCACCCTTAATTACAAATTATACTAATTGACAAGAAAGAAAGGAAAGGAAAATAAAATGTAAAAGCTAAATAAGGAAGCATATCAATACTGATTGATATGCTTTGACTAAATATTTCCAATACATAATGTACGTCTAAGATTGTCTACCTAACCTCCCTCTACCATACAAGTCTTAAATCTAAAGACTTAAAGGCCTAGATAAATAAAATTTACATGTTGAACGGTGAGGAAACCCTCGCTTCCTATTGGCTAAAATTTGGTCTTTTTTGAGTTTTGTGAAACGACCGTTTTGGTGACGATACTTGGCAACATATGATTGGTTTAAAATAATAGGAAAAAGATAAAAAGAAGGAAACCAAATTCAATTTAACCATCCCACGGCGCGGGTCGCTCTGATAGGATCGCTGGTTTCCTAATTTGGTTAGGCTTAAAATTCCAAACGAACTAAAAAAAAAAAACGATCCGTGGTTTTCCTTATTTGGCTAGGTTTCGGTAACTTATAAAAGTTCCAAAAAAATAAATAAGATAAGCTAATATAGAATATTCGTTTCCGAGAAAAAGCAAATAGTTTTAAGCTAGGGAAGAAGAATGCTTTAAGGATTGCTTCTTCTTCGCTGAGTTAAAATAGATGCAGAGTTAAAATAGATGTATGATCTTTTATGTGAAGATAACAAAGGAGGAAGATGACTTGATTAGCTAAGAAGAAATTCTAGGGTTTGTTCACTCAGTCTTTAGCTTATCTCATGTTCTTATGTTAATGATTTTGATTTTAAGTATGCTTGATCAATTCTTTTATTGATTGAGATAATCAAAATATTTAATTCTTCTATCGTCCGGAAAGCTAACTACAAATATTGGGTGAAGTGGCGTCCAACATATTAGTGTTCTACAGAATTTGGAACGTGTAAGCAATTTACTTATTCTACAACAATAAAAAGAGCGTTATGAATGTGGACCAGTGATGCAAGATTCTAAACAGGTGTAAAGGTGTGGAAATCTGTAAAAGAAACCAAATTCAATATTTGGGTGAGGACACTTGGCAACTTAAAATTAGTTTAAAATTTATAAATTAAAATGCAGAACCTAATTTACCGTGTTTGAAATTTTATGGAAGTCCATATGCAATTTAGAAATCGAGTAACTATTATATTAAGATTTTTTTTCCCAAATTATACCAAATCAAAAATACATCTCCACGGGGCGGGGCGAAGCCCCACACACACAAAATCAAAATTGCATCACCATGGGGTGGGGAAAATCAAAAATGCATCACCACGAGGTGGGGCAAAGTCCCGCACATACCAAATTAAAAATGCATTGTCACGGGGCGAGGCGAAGCCCAGCGCACACCAAGTTAAAAGAAAAAAATAAATTAAGTATGCACATATTCTCCACCTATTTAATGTATTTGCCCTACCACACCAAATCAAAAACACATCATCACGAGGCGGGGCGAACCCCCGCGCACACCAAATCAAAAATGCATCAAAACGGGGCAGGGAAAAGCCCCGCGCACACCAAATCAAAAATACATTACCACGGGGCGGGATGATGCCCCGTACACACCAAATTAAAAGAGAAAATATGCCCGGTGCGTAGCTCGGGCACAAATCTAGTGTTAATTATGATCCGAACGAACAAAATAAAGTGGCAAATATTCGCTCACTCTAGAGTAGCTAGAACTAACAACACGAGTGAAAACTCTTGTCTCAAGATTGCCTTCTTCTTAAGTAGATTTTATTATAAGGTAATCCAAACCAGGCGCTTAAACGGCAGTTTCTACGTATTTCACACTTACAAAATCTGAAGAGCAACTTACAAGTTGTTGTCAACATATTGTCGTTTGAACAAACTGTTATTTGGGGAGTCAAACTTCGTCGGCCAAAGTCAAAGGCAATTTTGAGAGCGATTTTTAGTTAGGGTTTTCTTGTTCGTCGACGCATCTCCTCTGGAGAGATGCAATCATCTTCTCCGACTTCGATTCCTCTAGTGGTTTCCTCCTCACCTCTAGAGGTTACTTGTTTGGAGGGATCTAAAGATAGTATTGTGGTTGGGAATAATTCAATTTCAGATCATGTTCTTCCTCTTGGGTTTGAAAATGTTCCTCCTACTGGTCCAATTGTTTCTAAAGTTGCGTGGTTTTCTTTGTTTGATAGACAGAAGGAGTAGGAAATTTATGCTAATATGGAGTTTTACTCGTACCCTGTGATTGATGGTAAGAAAGCTATGGATATTCCTTATGAAATTTTTGATGAAGATATTCGATTGTGTGAAGACAAAGTCATTAGAGCTTTTGGGGGACGACGTTTACCATTCAATTGGGTTCGTAATGCTGTTAATCGAGCCTAGAAGCCTAAAGGTAACATCCAAATGATTATTCATGGTGAGAGTATGTTTATCTTTGAATTCCATTTTCCTGAAGATAGAGTTCGTGCCTTAGAGATGGGTTCTATGTTTATATCTAACAGATTATTCATTGTTAAACCTTGGTCAAGAACTGTTGAACAAGAAATAACATAATTGAAATCAATCCCAGTGTGGATGAATTTTAGTAATGTTCCATTGTTTATGTGGAATAAGAAGGGGCTAAGTATGATTGCTAGCTATTTAGGCAAACCTCTTATGATGGACACTCCAAATTTGAATAGAACTAGAATGAGCTATGCCAGAATATGTGTTGAAGTAGATATCAATTGTGAATTCCCTGATTCCTTCATTTTTACTTTAAGTGTAAAGGATAAAGTTGAAATTAAAATGGAGTATTCTTGGAAACCTTCAAAATGTAATGAATGTGCTGTATTTGGTCATGGATTTTTATATTATTCTAAGAAGGTTAAGTATTCACCAAAAGTAGTTCAAAAATGGGTGTAGAAGAAGAGTAATACTATTGTGGATCAGGAAGGGTGGATTTCAAAATCTAAAATTGGGGTACAGAATAATGACATGGTCACTGAAATAACTGATATAGAAGCTTCACAAATAGCAATGGATACTGATCCTACGGTTTCAGACCAAGCTGTTACAGTCCTAAAGGAGATTAATGTCAGAACATACTTAAATGTGAATGAAGTTATTGCCTTCAATCCTTTTTACATTTTGGACAAATGTAT
This sequence comes from Papaver bracteatum, assembly GCA_023529315.1. Taxonomy (NCBI): domain Eukaryota; kingdom Viridiplantae; phylum Streptophyta; class Magnoliopsida; order Ranunculales; family Papaveraceae; genus Papaver; species Papaver bracteatum. Next base: position 15,951 of record JAJJWX010001330.1, read on the forward strand.
GGATAATATGCATGAATAACCAGCTGAGCATAATAAAGAAAACTTCCAAGCTTTGATACAAACAGCACATCTAAAATCCAAAGAATCTGAAGCTACAAGCTCCATCTCAAGAGATCACTTTTAGAAGAGGGAGGGTTTACTTCCACCAGCAATAAATCTATTTCCCAAGGTTGCAGACTTGAAGAGGTCTGCTAGAGGTACCTTTTCTATGCCAAAATTAAAATGAGTTTCAACATGGGATGTTGGAACATCAAAGGGATAAATGACCCTCTGAAACAGTTGGAAGTTAAAAATTTAATTTGAATGAATAAACTTTCCTTGATTGGTTTAATTGAAACTCATGTTCAAGCTCATAGTAAAACTAGAATAAAAAACAACATTAATCCCTCTTGGAGCTTTTTAGATAATGATAATATTGATTGTTTTGGTAGAATTTGGATATCTTGGGATCCTAAAGAGGTCCAAGTTTCTGTTTTGAGTTCTTCTTCACAAGCTATTTTCCTGGATATTTCCTTTTCTTCTATGATAAATTTTGTGGATACCATTGTTTATGGAGAAAATTATTATGTTACAAGATATTTTCTCTGGAATAATATTATTAATTTTACTTCTTTTAATACCAAACCATGGGGTTTTAATGGGTGATTTTAATTCTTTTCTATCCCCTTCTGACAAAGTGGTGGTGGTGGGTGGGGTGGGGGTGTGGGGGGGGTGCTCCGGTTCTTCCTTATCACTATCATGATTTTTCTAACTGTGTTCAACAAGCTAAGATTATGAATCTCAAGTACTCAGGATATTTCTAAACTTGGACAAACTTCCATCAGGATGGAACTATTATCATATCAAAATTGGACAGGGTTATGGTAAACATGGAGTGTATTCTTCAATTTCAAATCTCGAAAGCAGATTTTCTTCTTCCAGGTATATCAGATCATTCTCCTAGTATTGCTATTGTTGTTGATAATTGGAAACATGGCCCTCCCCCTTTTAGATTCTATTATTTTCTTTCTGAAGAAAAAGATTTCATAGAAGTGGTTAGGAAATCTTGGAATATTGATGTTAGAGGTAACCCTATGATTAAACTTGTTAACAAAATGAAGAGAGTTAAACATGATATTATTAAATGGAAAAAAATTAAGGTTTAAGCATATTTCTGAGCAAGTGCTACAAGCTAAAGGTAAAACGGACTCTGCTCAACTCATCCTTAAATCTTTTCCTCTTGATCATGAATTGGCATGTAGATAAAGATATTATGTTGCAAAATATGTTAAACTGGCTAAGTATGAAGAAGCTGCTGCTAAACAACAATCTAGAATTAAATGGTTAGATTTGGGAGATTCAAATACTTATTTTTTTCACAATTCCCTTAAAGAGAGAAGATCTAAAAACACTATTATATCCTTATATAACAGAGAGAATGTTAATCTGGTTGAAGATGAGGAGATTTCTAAAGAATGTATTTCCTTTTATTCTGATTTATTTGGCAGTGATTTACCTGAAGATGGCACCACTCAACCTATTTTCAATTTTAGCATTAATGCCTGTATTCAACAGGATGATGTGGCTGATTTGATAAAACCAGTCACTAGAGAAGAAGTAGTGGAGGCCTTGAATTCTATTGGTTCTAATAAGGCTCCTGAGCTAGATGGTTTCACTAGTCACTTCTTGAAGTCTTGTTTGTCTTTGGTAGGTGATGACTTTGTTGCTGCAGTTCAAAATTTCTTTCATAAGTCAAAGCTCTTACGATAAGTGAATAGTACTTTTATTACTTTGATTGTTAAGTAGAAAAATCCTTCTACTGTTTTAGATTATAGACCTATTTCTTGTTGTAATGTCACTTATAAGTGTATTACTAAGATTTTATCTTTAAGAATGAGGAAACTTTTAGGAGGTCTAATTAGCATGAATTAATCTGCTTTCATTTATGGAAGATCTATTCAGGATAACATTATGGTGGCTCATGAATTAGTGAGGAATTATCAAACATCCAAAGGTACCCCAAGATGTGCTCTTAAAATTGATATCAGGAAGGCTTATGACACTGTTAAATGGGAGGCCATTTTCTTTATGATTCAACAACTGGGTTTCCCTGCAGTTTTTATTCATTGGATTACTCTATGTATTCAATCAACTAAATTTTCTATACTTATAAATGGTTCTCCTTTTGGTTTCTTTGGTGCGACAAGAGGTTTGAGACAAGGATGCCCCATTTCTACTTACTTGTTTGTGTTGGAAATGGAGATGTTGAGTGCTACTCTGGTTAAGCAAGTTCAGATTCAGAAGTTTGGTTTTCACCCAAGATGTAAGTTAACTAGCCTAACTCACTTGTGATTCGCTGATGATATGTTGATTTTCTTTAAAGGTACCACTACTGCAGACAATAGTCTTAAAGTTGCTCTTGATGAATTTAGTACCTGTTCAGGGTTAGAAATAAATAATCAGAAAACTTCTTTATTTTGCTCTGTTGTGGATGATACTACAAAGCACCAAATTATTCAGATTCTTGACTGCATAGTAGGAGAATTGCTTGTTAAATATCTGGGAGTCCCACTTTTATCAACTAAATTTTCTTATAAAGATTGTCTACCTCTGCTTGAAAGAGTTGATGAGAGGATTCATTCTTGGAAGTCTTTATATTTGGCTTACCCTGGTAGAGCTTTACTCATAAAGGCAGTTCTCTATGAAATGTTGTTCTTCTGGTTTTCTTGTTTTGTTTTACCTAAAAGAGTTATAAAGGAGTTGAACACCAAATTCAAGAGATTCTTATGGGCTGGTTCTGCTCTAAAGAAAATCTACAACCCTATCAAATAGAGCTTTGCTTGTCACTCTTATGAATAAGGAGGATTGGGAATTAAAGATCTTGAGTATACTAATGTAGAAGCTAATCTCAGGCATACATGAGACTTAGTGTCTGGAAAAGATACCATATGGACTTCTTGGGTTAAAAGCAACCTCTTTAAAGACAATGAATTTTGGACTATGAAGATTCCACAAGATTCCTCTTGGTGTTGGAGAATAATTTTAGAACATAGAGAGCTTTCTAAGAAACATATAGGAGTTCTTCTAGGTAATGGAGATTACACCAGTTTTTTACATGAGAATTGGCATTCAAAAGGAGCTCTCATTGATTGGGTGGAACCACATATTCTGGTATCTATTGGTGCTACTGATACTTCAAAAGTTGAAGATTTCATTTCACCAGTAGGCTGGGATTTTCCAGACTTTATGGAGGAGAAAATTCAAGAAGTTGTGAAGGCTATTTCTCTAACATAGTTCAATATTGCTGAGCATGACCAATTTTTTTGGAAATCAAGTACTACATGTACCTTCTCTATGAAAGCTACTTATAATGCTTTAATTGATCATTTGCCTAGTCCTATATGGAAAAACTTAGTTTGGTTTAAAAATCACATTCCAAGACACTCTTTCATAACTTGGTTAGCTCTTTTAAAAAGACTGAAAACTAGAAGTAGGTTATGTAAATGGTGAACTACTCCAGATCCTTCTTGTATCTTATGTGGTAATGCTGAGGAAAATGAAAATCACTTGTTTCATGAGTGCCAGTTCTCTGCTGTTATTTGGAGGGGTCTACTCCTTAAAATGGGTATTATTAAGAGTCATGAGAATTCTTGGGATGAAGAAATCAACTGGTGTGCTCAAGCTTTTAAAGGATCTAGTAGTGTAGCTATTATTAAGAGACTGGTGTTAAACAACTTCATATATCATATTTTGAAAAAGCGTAATAATAGAATTTTCAGAGCTCAAAATGGGTCTCAAAACCAAGTCAGTTTACTTATCATACAAGATGTGAGATTTAAAATTTTAGCCAAGAATCATAAGGAGTTGGATACTTAATCTGCTAGAAACTTCATGATAAGATGGAATATAGACTGTGCCTTTGTTCTTCCTGAGATTATTTTGTTCACTTGGTTATATACCCAGACTGATGGGTCGAAAACTGACTTAGTTGGAGGCTTTGGTGCCACAATTAGGGATCATGGGGCTGTTTTGATTGGGGTTGCTAGTGGAGTAGGGCCTGTCAGGTCTGTCCTTGCTCATGAATTACAAGGAGTTGAACTTGGTTTAACTCTATCCTTGCAGAAGCATAAATTGAATATTCATCTCTGTATTGATTCCATGGCTGCATATACTTTGCTTACTAGTACTAAGCCTGAGCCTCCTTGGACTGTTATCCAACTCTGGAGAAGAATTATGGTTTTGAAGAAGAAGTTTGCTAGATGGAAAGTTACTTTCTGTTATAAAGAAGCTAATCGTGCTGCTGATTATTTAGCTGGCCTACATTTTGGTACTCCTTGGGCAGAAATTCGTCATGAAGAGTTCACTACGGATTTTAGAGAGATCTTGGCGGCAGATAAGACAAAAAAAGTGTATCAGAGGTAAAAGATGAAGAGTAGCTAGCTTTTAGTTTCTTTTGTTTGTTTTTTGTTCTGTTGCTTTGTTTTCTTCTTTTGGGCCTTGACCCCGCGGAATGTGTCAAAAAAAAAAAAAAAAAAAGAACTTACAAGTTGTTACAACAAGAATTCCCTACTGGCCTATCCGAATATTATTGCAACTCATAAATGACCAAAAATTTGAAGGGTTGATAATAGGAGGATAAATTACTCGCTTGCATTCGAAGAGTTCTCTTTTTAAGTTTTACATTTTTTTTAGCTCAAGAAAATGTCTCCTTTAACTAACAACTAGAATCAAATAAAATAAAGTTAAGGGAACAAAACATTTGAGGTTTTTATTCTTCACCATACTTATCAATCATCCAAGAAACTTTCATTAGATGGAAACAGTTTATTGATATCGATGTTGTTATAATCATCAACCTCATCAACCACGTAATCTGACATTCCCCAGCTCTTTATAACTCCTGATTTTACCTCGTCATCCATTAGAAGTTGGAACACCTAGAGGAACAATTTTGAAAAGAGTTATAACTATAACTGATAATTAATTAAGAGCACTTCCATTGAGCATGATTATTTAGTTGTTGTAATGTTGGGAGAAGTTAGATGTACTTTAGAATCTTAGTTTGTTTACCTCATCCATCGATGGGCGCCATAATGATGATTTTCGAACACAATATGAAGCTATTAGAACTAATTTGTACATTTGATCGACATCATAGTTTCCATCAAGTTTTGGATCTGCTAGTACCGCAATATCCTCAGACTCGATAAGTGGTCTTTCCCAGGCAAGAATATTTTTCTTTGACGAGTCGACAGGCATTCGACCAGTTATAATCTCCAACAGAAGAATTCCAAAGGCAAAAACGTCGGTTTTTTCATCAACGATGCCATGCATAAAATATTCCGGTGCTAAGTAACCAAATGTACCCTCTACTGGAATCGCTGAGTAATGATTCCAATCCTTGGGAAGCCATTTCGCAAGTCCTAAATCTGAAATCTATAGAAAATTAAAACATTAGACTTGTCAGTTCTGATTCTATCTGAAATCTGAAACATTAGTATTGGTGTTATTACATGTTTTAACCTCCAAATAGACAACCCTCCCAACCGAATTTTTCTCTTACATGCGGTTCAAAATTGGTCCCAAGAAGTACATTTGAAGCTTTTATATCACAATGAATTATGCGATGTTTGCAACCTTTATGTAGATAATGCAAGCCTCTAGCCACTCCAACGGCAATTTTGTGCCGAACTGGCCAATCGATAATATCGCAGCTTCCACCTATACAAGAAGCAAGTTGAAGCAGATCAATTGAAACATATTACTAAGTGTGAATCGGGATAAAAAATATTAAGCCGCACATTGAATTAGAGTGTATATACAACATGAGTCTGTGGCACATCTCTCTATCTCTACTTGCCCTCAGGCTATTCGAGATAACACTCTTCCCTTGACTTGCTATATACTCCCTCCGTTCCTTTTTAATAGGTTGGTTTTTATAAATAAATGTTTCAAAAAAATAAGTTGGTTTCCCAATTGGGAAAGTCAGATGTTACTTTAGTTTTCTGGACCACTTTTCTCTTAACTTCTTTTGATGACAAGTGTCATGTGGATCATTTCAATTTACTTCTTTTGCTGACAAATGTCATGGGGACCATTTCACTCCATTTCTTTTATTGACAAGTGTCATAAGGACCACTTTCAATGATTGGTTCTCTTAATTTCCTTAATTTTCTCTAAAAACAAAACCAGCCTATTAAAAAGTCGGAGGAAGTATATGCTAGAAATGCATCAACTCTGCGTTGCTTACCGTGCAATGCCGACTCCAAACTACCATTTGGAGAGAAATTGAAAACCAAATGAAGCCCGTTTTCAATGCAGCAACCAATCAAGTGTATTGTGTTGGGATGATTGACATGGCCTAGTACACCCAATTCTATAAGAAACTCTTTCTGTTTAATCTCATTAGTGTTGTCTTTCGATAGTCTCTTAACTGCTATGGTTCGTCCATCTTTTAGATCACCTTTATAAACTTCTGAGTATCCTCCTTGTCCAACCATATTATCTGTCATTGAAAGCAACCAGAAACCCATTTTGAGTTTAAGAAAACCTTTAGCAAACCAGCATCAATCAAATGCTATGCAAATAATAACCCAAGTTTTTGTGTGACCGTTTTTACCTGGGTGAAAATCATTTGTAGCATTGGATATCTCATCATAGCTAAAGCACTTGGATGACGAAGGAGGTTGGTTTTTTCTGTGAGAACAGCTCTTACTTCCATCAAACGAAGGTCGGCGGAAAGGCAATATGTGCCTGAATGATGTTAAATTCTTCCAAATATTGGATCGACCTCGCGAAGTTTGCGATAGTGGAGGAGATCCGCTGATGCTAGAATATCCAAGACTAGAGTCATCTTCCTCTATTTCAGATGATCCTCCCTGTTCTGGTCCATCAAGAACAGCTCTGGGTGAAGGCTTCTCCCAGATGCTTTCAGTTGGGAATTTATCTTCGTTTTGGTTTATAATAATAGACTTTGTTCCAAAATGCCTTCGGAGTGACCATCTCGAGCTCGACCGGCGAAATTCTGATAAAGTATAACCGATCAATGAACATCATCTACAGGCAAAAAACAAAAAACAAAAAAAGACAAAACAAGAAAATCTTGCGACCAATATATATAATCACACGAACCATGAATCGGTGGGACTTCAGTCTCTAACTCCAAACTCCGCTGAGCTCGTCGTATTGATAGCACAGAACAACCCTCAGGAGCGTGTTCCAAGCAAGACTTCGATATTTCGAGTGCACTTCTAAGTCAAAAGGAAATAAAGTAAATTCTGAAAGGTTACAATGAATTGAATCAAAAGCAGTTATTTTTCGTATTAACATCCATTTAAAATCTAGAAATTTCTGTATAATTATATACCTATATGATAATGGGTTTTGGTTGTTTGAGCCTCCAACAATTAGAAAGGTAGCTCCCATCGATGTTGCTTCATCAATTAGTCCTTTTACGACGCTTGTACTGGTTCCCACTTTGGCTTCTAAATGCACCTGTATTTTAAGATCACATTATATTACTTACTGCCGCAGTAAATCGAAATGATTACACCAAATCTAGGTTCATGGGTTCTAGTACATACGCACCTGCTTCGATTGACATATTTCAGTATATTCTCCGAGAATTGATATGATAAACGCTCTCGTAAGGCGAAGCCTTGTCCTATCAGATATCTTCTTGGTAGATTCTACCTTCTTTGACGACTTTTTATTCGCTGTAACTAAACAAAAATATGTAAAATGATGATAGTATACATATAAATATGTAATCAATGTGCTAACTGAAGCCATTTTTGTACTAAAATTCACCGAGATTCAATAAAAATGAAGCGGTAAGTATAAAGTACTAACCAAGAGCATGAAAGGCAACTATGGTGTCATCGGGACGAGCTGCAAGTTGGATCGCCAACGAAAGTAGTTGTTTGCTCACGTCGGCATTAAGGGAGATACCAATTAGAATTTTAGTAGGATTGGGAGATATCATGCTTATCTTTCTTATAAGAGAGTCAGAAATATAGGAGTAGAGAATGTTGGTTTTCCAATTGACTAAATTTTGAAAATGATGGTGTAACCAAACTTCAATGTTGATAAATATATATCGTGATACTTATGCTAGAGACAGACGGGCAAAGAGGACCTAGGTAGTTAGGTTAGTTAAGTTTCATTCAAATATGTCTTGTTTATGAAGCATACTTGAGAGAAAATTTTGGTAGTTGGAGAAAAAGTGATTAGTGAATTAGCAGTATGCTGCTGTATTTGTCTTAGGTTGTTGGGGTTTAAATTTAGAAAAAGTTTGTTGGATAGGTGATATTTGTGAAACAAGCAAAAGTGTTCGTCTGTGTATGCGAACGAGATAATGTAAATGATTCTGTCTTGCTTTGGAAGCCAATGAAAGCCTAATTATACAAAAGACACAAGTAGGGGTGTAAATAATACCCGAAAATACTCGGTCTGCCTGCACCCGTCTGAGCCTACATGTACCCGAAGTAGCCCAAAGCTTGTTATGGCCCGTCGCGGGCCGTCTGGCCTGGCCTGGATTAATTTATTGGGCGGGCTCGGGCTTTACAATTAATTATGATGCCCGGCCTCATACCCGGCCTGGTGCCCGACCTGAAAACCTTCTTTATGCCATCAATTATTTAGTATCCTCTTAAAAGACTTAAAAAATACCATTTTATAATTGTCAATTTTGTATCTAGAAAAATAAAATATATAGTTGTTTTTACTTATAATTAACCTTTTCAAAACATTAATGTTAATATATTTTCTTATTTAGAAAGTTTAATGTAGTCTAATTAATTATTTATTATAGGATAAAATAAGAAATTCGTCATTGTAATTTAAATATAAAATAATACTATCACTCATGATATGCAATGTTAGAAAGAAAATGATATTTTATTAAAAATAAATAAATTTAATATCATCTATTTTTAAATCAAGAATTTTTATTATAATAAATATAATTTTTTTAAAAATATAATAAAAGTATTATACAAAACTTTTGGTTGGTAGCCTAGCAACAAGCTGGGCTCCAACTCCTCTTTGAATTGCAATGCCTAATCTATAAAAAATAAAACTGCCTAAGCCGCTACTAGCATCATTGCTCACTAAACAATTTCGTAGATGTTTGAAAAAAACAAGAGTATCCTCACCAATTTCTCCTAAAGTAGAGAAAGCCAGAACACCCAAGCCATACCCATGTGCGGCACACTTGTCCAAATATTTGGCACGTTTACGAGAAACTGCGCCAGAAATAGCCTTTCCAGTGGCAAAGGAGCTGAAACCATCACCAGTAAATGGAGAGACACTTGTGACATCCATACAAACATCTTTCCCATTTTCCCAGTTAAGAACAAGTATATCGGCATGCTTAAGATCCCTTTCATCATCCGCCTGAAGACCAAGAGAAACCTCTTTGCGCGCAGGTACATTGGATTTGTAACAAATGTCGAAGACAATATCACTAACAACATCATGGCGGAACTTATACCCAATGTCCTTAGCACAATGAAGTGCATGATCACCAAAGATGTCCATAGTTTTTTTATAGCTTGGACATGGAGTATTATCAACGAACAAAGGAATACCGTGGCGATAACAAAGCACAACCCTAAATTATTTAGGCCCGAGGCATTGGTTAAGACCGCTAATAGGTACCGCCAAAAGGTAATCTTGTGCGTGCTTGACATGGTTGCATTTCCATAAGATGGAATCTCTTTCAGACAAATGAAATTGGTCTGGAATTTGCTTCTTAATTGCATCAAAATAAACTACTTCCAGGGAATGCATGGGGGGTGGGGGGTGGGGGGCAGAATCATCGACATAGTAAGTAGGCGGTAATCCACATACCTGGGTAAAGGTCTGAAGAGCCAACTGATAAGCTGGACCTTTGTATGTTGAGAATAAATCACCAAGGATCACTTTCTGCACTGAAGTAGCATGGCTTTGAGAATCCAGATAACAATAAGCACGAGTGTCAACCATGGTATAAATGTCAAGTCCACCATCTTTAATAGGTAAGGTAGCTAGTCTCTTTTGTAAAGGACCAAATCCCACACCATCTCCAATAATCAAAAGTATCAGATACTGAAATAGCTGGTCATCAAAAAGATCAGTGGCACGTTGAAGAGAAGCAAGATTAGTAGTTCACATTGCAAAGTAGAGTCTGGACACTCCAGTACAATTACGAAGTATAGGCATCTCACTTTGAGGATCCCTGAGTTTTTTGATAGCATCCATTAGTTGAACATTTTGTGCACCCTGTTCAACAACATATCACTGATGAAGTCCATATCTAAAGTCGCTGGACCGCCCAAAAGTTTGACACCTTTAGAAGGTGTACCAATATCCCGGGGGAACACATCCTCTACGACACTCCTAGGATCAAGGGAAGGCCAAAAGACTTCCATTTTCTTTATATTAAGGTGTAATCCCCTGCTCGGTCCTTCAGATTCAATTATACACAAAGCCTTAGATACCTCCAAAGTATCACCGACAATTGTACCGTCATCAAGGTACCAGGTGTGCAAATCGAGTTTACATCGGGAGGAAATAGTCTTCACTAAGGAGTGAAGTGTCAATGCAAATAACAAGGGACCGAGGGGATCCCCTTGTTGAACACCAAGTGATGAAGACAAGATATATTGGGCATAATAAAACTTAGCCGGACGTAAGTAGCAAAATTCTACCCAGCGAGAAATACCTGGACAATGGATGCATACTTCCTTGATGAGCTGAGACCTGCTCACCATGTTGAAAGCATTAGAAAAGTCAATTAGAAACATTGAAATTTGGTCCGAATGACCCTTCAACTCCAAAAGGCGATTTACATCATGTAAAATACCTTCACCTCCCACAGGAACACCAACCCCAAATTGGTAATCTCCTAAGTAAGAGGTCATATCTTTTCCAATAGAAAAAGCATCCACCTTAGACACCAATCTTTGCCAAACTGTACCAACCGCAATGGGCCTAAGACGTCCCCTCGGCTTCAGCAATGGCGTCAAAGGAGCACTGGCAATGTATTCGCCTAAATCACTAGGACATTTACCAGACAACCAGAGAATGACAACCCCATAAATGGACAAAAGCAAGTCATCCGCCACTGCCGCTCCACTAAGAACGTCGACTAAGTGTTGCGCGCGTAGACCATCACGACCACATGACGTACCTTTCGGAAAGCTTTTAATTTCTCCCAAAACAGCCTTTTAACCCACAAAATGGGATCAACGGTGATATCATCCATGGGAACCTCAGGCGGAGATGTTAACAGATGTTTTTCCAGCAGGTCAGCATAAGTCTTCTCCTCAAAAGGGGCGACACCAGACGAAGACAAAATCCGAATCGCAGCAGCAAAGTGTCCCGAATTAATATTTTTCTGACATGCACTAATGGTTGATACTTGCTGCTTCTCTTTTGCCTTCTTATCATCTTCCTTCTTTCCCCACCGTAGTGGCTGCTGAAGCAATTTATTTACTAAAGTGGAACAACCAGCAGGCTCTTTCCAAAATTAAGGGCCTGAATAATTGCCGCCACCTGTAGTCACTTGCGACTACTAGATTTCTTCTTTGCGGAGCTTTTAGGCTGATATATAGACATAGTACAAATTGGGAGAAGCAGCAATCGAAGCCAACCAAACAAAATGGAAGGGCTAGCAAAAACGCGATCGAGGCAAGCTTTGAGAGCCCTCGAAAATGCAAGTCTGCATTTATGGGGAATACATTTGACGGTGGGAATGTTTCGTTGGAGCACAGTGTTGAGAAAATCGGTAGAGAGAAACTCCACAGCAACACTGTCATCGTTCCATGGAACTGAAACTCCCATAGTAACAACAGACTACACCTCATCTGTACCTCCCACGGTAACAACACTGTCATCTTCTAAAACATCAGACTGCCTCTCATCTAGTTTGTTCAAGCCATGAATCAAAAAGTCTGCACCTTCCCCATTGAACGACCCTGGAATGAAGTCATTCCAAGCTCCTTCATGCCCCTTACAAGATTTCGACCAAGCATGAAAATAAAGACACCTGCTGCAAAACCACATTCACAATTTTCAAAGAACATTCTCCAATACCCGATATACAGATACGTCATTTGCAATCATATTTCGGACAGTAACTCTGCTAGATTATGAAGTAAAGTGTTTATCATGGAGGTGCTTCAATAACGAACCCTTGACGTAGCCTCTGACATGAACACCATTGCTTCAATTATGAACGCTCTTGAAGGGACACTAACAAGTATCGTCGGAGGCAGAAACTACTGTCAAAGAAGATGATTATTGGGGTTGTGTTTTCTGTGAAGTCTGGGGTTGCGTTTTCTGTAACGCCTGGGAAGAAGATCGAGTAACGCGAGGCATGGGAGCTGAGGAAAGAAAAACAAAACCCTAATAGGAAACACAGCAAAAACCCTGACGAAAAAAAAACAAAGGAAAACAGCGTAAACAAAAGAAAACCGATAAAGACTTGAAAATTAAAAATAAATTAACAAAAAAATATTTTCAAAATAGTGACCTGTCCGGCCCGATCTGGCCTGTCTGTAGAAAAAGCGGGATATGGGCGGACTTTGGGTAGTAAATTATCTATTTTTACCCGACCCAAATTTTTTTACGGACTCGCAAATATTAAGTCTGGCCTGCCCGACCTGTCTTAGTTTTTGGGCTGGGCAGCCTGGCCTGCCCAAATTTACACCCCTAAGTGATAAGGGTTTTCATTACATTTGGTAAGAGTCATGATTTGCACACAAAAATCAAATAGTTCTCCATTCCTTTATTATTAGTAGAGCTACTGTTATTCTACACTTTCAAACCCACTTTATTTTTTTATTTTGCCGTAACTTTAAACATTTTTTTGAAACATGTCATGCATGACATATTATTGTTGCGACAGTGTTACAATGTCGACAAAGATTTCATGCACAATGCAAGCGATCTTATGCAGAAACACTATGGATTCTGCAATTTTTCAGTTTTGTGATAAGTAGAATGAAACATTTTAAATACTGAACATGGATTTCTTAGAATATCAAATTGATCTTTGTATAACCAACTAACCAAGTATGCAACAAGTAGAAAGAAAAGAAAGGCATTAGGAAATATGCATACCCTACTTTACACAACCCAATAAAACTATTTCCATTGTTGTTTTTTATGTTGAAACTAGAACCAGAATATCTTGAAGTTTACCATGTTAAACTATAGAAGTGGACTGTGTTTTTTTCTTTGCTTAATCTCACCCAAATCTCCTTTTACTTCCATCGTTTTTCCTCACGTAAGGATCTAATAGACTTTATATTATCCTCTTACCTTATTTACCTTTGGGAGATTATCTCCATTTAATTTGGTTGTAAACACAAGAGATATTATTTATGATTTTAATATATATCCTATCCTAGGGGAACTCATCTCCTCAAGGAAGTTATCATCAATCCAAGATGGTATCAGCCCCCCTACGATCATATTTTCTCTAAACCATTAAAATCAATGACGACGGAACTACTACAGCTCACAGACATTGCTGAGGCATATAGTTCTATGCATCTACAACAACCCGATGATGCTTTCTACATGGATACTGGTGCTACCTCGCATCTCACTGCTGATTCAGGTACTTTACATAACGTTTCCAATTGTAGTACTGTACGATCTATCTTAGTTGGCAATGGCAATAACATTCCAGTTACTACTAGTGGTACCAAGATCATAAACCTTCCTTCTCACACCCTTCAACTCAAAAATACTCTTGTTGTTCCCGATATTATCAAAAACTTAGCTTCCGTTCGTAAGTTCACCGCTGATAATCGTGTGTCTGTTGAGTTTGATCCATCTGGTTTTTCTGTGAAAGATCTGAGTTCGATAAGGATTATCCTTCGGTGCAATAGTTCCGGGGAGCTCTAACCTATTACCAACTCTGTCGTGTCACAACAAATATCGTCCCAGCCTTACCAAATCTCTCTTGATGTCTGTTCGCCAGATATTTGGCATAGTCGCCTTGGTCACCCCGGCAAGGCTGTTTTAGATGTTCTTCTTAAAAATAATTCTATTCATTGTAATAAGAATCAACATTCTAAACTTTGTCATTCATGTCAAGTTAGTAAACATGTTCGATTACCTTTTTATGAATCAAATTCCAATACTTTTGCTCCATTTGATATCATTCACAGTGATTTATGGACCTCTCCATCACATGTTGATACCGGTTTTCGTTATTATCTTATCTTACTGGATGATTTCACAAACTATCTTTGGGTTTATCCTTTAAAATTTAAATCCCAAGTCTATGAAAAGTTTTTGGAATTTCGTTCTCTTGTCCAAACCCAATTTGAGCGTCAAATAAAAAGTTTTCAATGCGACATGGGACGTGAATTTGACAACTCTTATTTTCACAGTTTTGCTCGTAATAATGGTCTAGTTTTTCGCTTCTCTTGCTCCCAAACTTCCTCTCAAAATGGCAAGGCCGAACGCATGATTCGATGTGTCAATGATATCACCCGCACTCTTATGTCCCACGCTTCCGTTCCACCAAAATTTTGGGTCTATTCTCTCCTTATGGCTGTTTATATTCATAATATTTTTCCCACAAAAATCCTAAATTTTTCCTCTCCTGTGTCTATTCTCTATCAACGCCAACCAACATATGACCATCTTCATACATTTGGTTGTCTATGCTATCCAAATATCTCCTCTACAACTCCTCACAAACTTTCCCCCCGCTCCACTAAATGTGTTTTTCTTGGCTTTCCTCCCAACCACCGTGGATACCGCTGCCTTGATCTTACCACAAACAAAATCATTATTTCCCATCATGTAACTTTTGATGAGAACATTTTTCCCTTCACTGATCCTCCAACACCATCTGAAAATGAATCCTCTTCTTCTCCTCTTTATTCTCCTTACATTTCCTACAATATGCCTCCTACTAATCCCACTCCACATCCCTACACACCACCTCACAGACGTATTAATACTATCCACACCTCCCCCAAAACTGACCATCCAACTTCCGCCTCTTCACCTTCCCCACTATCTCCTAATCTCTGTACATTTTTACACCAAAAACCTTTGCAGCCCACTGCTGCTTCTGTCCCTGTCCCCACTATCACTCCCACTCCTTCCCAGCCCATCACCCTGCCACCTCATGCTTCCACTCTCCCTCCTCCATACACCCGTCCCACTCCCTCCAATCCCACTACAGACCACCGTCCACACTCTTCGTTACCTACTTCACTGTACCCTGTATCAATTCCCACTCCCTCTATTTCCAAGCACAACACCCTGTCACCTCCTGCTTACACTCACCCTTCTACAGAAAATCATCCCTCTACCTCAAGTCCAACTACCACTCCAACCACAGTGTCACCCTCATCCACAGCACCTTCACCTCCTCACATACCTTTTGCTTCTTCTCGTCCTGTGACTAGAGCTTCCCGTGGCATTCACAAACCAATCCACCGACTCAATCTTCATGTCCAAACTTTACGACATATCTCCCCAATTCCCCGCTCTCACTTGTATGCTCTTAAGGATATAAATTGGAATGCCGCCATGAAAGATGAGTACAATGCTATGTTGAAAAATAATACGTGGGAACTTGTGCCACGACCTCGCGATGCTCATTTTATTCGTTCCATGTGGCTATTTCGTCACAAATATAATGCTGATGGTTCCTTGCAGCGATACAAGGCTCGTCTTATTGCTAATGGTAAATCTCAGCAGGTTGGGGTTGATTATTTTGAAACGTTTAGTACGGTTGTCAAACCTACTACTATTCGTACTGTTCTTACTATTGATACTTCGCGTTCTTGTCCAATTCATCATCTAGATGTTAAGAATTCTTTTCTCCATGGTGATCTGACCGAGATAGTTTATATGCATCAGCCTCCGGGATTTGTTGATTCTGCTCACCCTGATTACGTATGTCGACTACGTAGATCCCTATATGGTCTCAAGCAGGATCCTCGGGCGTGGTTTCAGAGGTTTTCCAAGTTTATTACTAATTGTGGTTTTCGTGGAAGTATGTGCGATCCATCTCTCTTTGTTTATCAATCTGGCTCAAATACGGCATATTTACTACTCTATGTAGATGATACTGTTTTGACTGCATCTAACAATACTCTCCTACACCGCTTCATTGATTTAATGAAACGCGAATTTTCCATGTCTGACCTTGGACCACTATATCACTTTCTGGGTATTACTGTCACTCGGTCATCTTCAGGATTATATTTGTCTCAATCATTATATGCTCAGGACATCATTGCTCGTGCCTCCATGACACAATGTAACCCAGTGGCTACTCCGGTCGACACCAACTCCAAGCTCAGTGATACTTATGGTCCTGCGATTAAGGATCCCACTATATACATAAGCATGGCTGGAGCATTACAGAACCTCACCTTCACCCGGCCAGATATTTCACATGCAGTTCAACATGTATGTCTATTTATGCATGACCCCCGTGAGCCTCACATGCATTCCCTCAAGTGAATCCTTCGCTATCTTCAGGGCACCATCAACCACATATTGTTTCTCTCGGTCTCCTCTATCTATGGCTTAACAACATACTCTGATGCTGACTAGGCGGGTTGTCCCGATTCTCGACGATCGACATCTGGTTTTTGTGTCTTTCTTGGTGATAATCTTATCTCCTGGTCCTCCAAGCGTCAAGCAACAGTCTCTCGATCCAGTGCTGAAGTTGAATACCAGGGAGTGGCAAATGCATTTGCTGAAACAACATGGCTTCGCAACCTTCTTCTAGAGCTCCATCTACCTCTACGACGTGCTACTATTGTTTACTGTGACAATGTAAGTGCGATATATATGTCTGGAGATCCTGTTCAACATCAGCGCACCAAACATATGGAGATTGATATACATTTTGTTCGTGAACGAGTTCGTATTGGTGCCATTCAAGTCTTACACGTCCCCTCTGAGAACCAATATGCTGACATCTTTACCAAGGGGCTTCCTCGAGAGTTATTTGTTCATTTTCGTTCTAGTATTAGCGTTTGTTCCTATCCCACTCAGACTAAGGGGGTGTAATAGACTTTATATTATCCTCTTACCTTATTTACCTTTGGGAGATTATCTCCATTTAATTTGGTTGTAAACACAAGAGATATTATTTATGATTTTAATATATATTCTATCCTAAGGGAACTCTTCTCCTCAAGGAAGTTATCATCAATCCAAGAGGATCATTCATCTTTTGTATCTCCATTGCACCAAAAACACCATAGCCATCGCTTTCGTCTTCAAGAACTTTGCCTCTTCGGTTTACATTGTCATTGTCGTTATCATCATCAGTAGTTCCTTGATCTATAGCCATTAAATCATCTCTATACTTGACACTATCAATTCTCATTTCCAACATTTTATCTTTGCCATCAGAACCCTTAAGAAACTTAACAACTTCTTTCATATTAGGTCGATTCTCGGGGTCAGTTTGAACGCACAATGCTGCGACATTTATCGCTTGTTTCAATTGGTTTATATCGAAATTCCCATGTAATTTTGGATCATCCAAGTCTTTAAACCTTCCTTTCATTATATACGGTTCAGCCCATTCCGTAATGGTTCTCTTTACTCCTCCAGGCAATTTCTCTATGGGCTTTCCTCCTGTGAGAATCTCTAGTAGAAGGATACCAAAACTGTAGACATCACAGCTCTCGGATACTCTACCAAAACATTGCGTACTCCGGTGCTAGATAACCTAATGTACCTTTGACTCGAGTTGTCATGTGACTAACACCATCCGGGATTAACTTGGCAAACCAAAAATCATCCACTAACGGATCGAAATTTGAATCTAAGAGTACATTACTAGCTTTTATGTCACTGTGAATTATATGGGGTGTCACTTCTTGGTGCAAGTACCTGCATTATAGTTATAGAATCAGTTCAACAATATTCATCTAGGAAGTGTTAACTACAAAAAGCCCAGATGGGAGTGTACTTACAAACTGGCCATGTAGATGAGATAGCAAGCTAAGATTTAGCATGTAATCATAAACTATAAGTCATTGGTCTGTTCTGGCACAGTAACCCCTAAGACCAAGCATATTTTTTTACCGAACTCGTCTAAGAACTTCAACTTCCACAACAAATTCCATCTCCGCCAATCTATATGATAAGATCTCATGTTAATAAAACAATAGAATGAAATTAATTTCACATGTTTATATGACCAAATCAGATTAGATATTTTTGCAGTTCTCTTCTTCTGCCATATTATGGGTTTCAAACTTCTAATCCTTATTACACACCAGTCCTGTGGGCCGAGTACTATCCCTTGGATCAACTACTCATCCTATGTACCATAAATGGTCCCAGTTTATATCAGACATTCAGACTCGACTCAGGATCAAAACATAAATGAGAAAATATTGGAAGTTATACACATCTTCTTCTATATTATAAAGGATAACGGTGTTTTTATCAATGGACAGAGATCTACAGTTCTAACACATAAAAGACGGTCTTGATTGAGATTTTGTGGAGCTACGTTACGGACACATGAAGGATGGTCATGATTGACCCTAATTCCTATGATTTGAGATTATGGTGAGATTTAAATTTTAGGGATATAAAGGACGATATAACCTGTTAGTATTTCACTCGAACCTTTCAAGAAAAAACATAACGCATGTTTGATACCATTCATTTTCTTTTGCTCTCGCCATTAACTCAGATTGATGCAATGAACAATTGAATGTTTCCGTAACTGAAATACATATGAGATTCCAAAATGATACTCCCGGCTTGGTTTTTTGTTTGATTCACTTCTGGCATCTGCAACCCAAATCTCCCAGCTTTTAGGTCTGATCCTCTTTTCTCAATTCTTCTTTACAATTCTTAAAATTTCAATCTGTGCATGACTAAATTCCTTAGTTTTTGTGGTTTTGTTTTGTTCCAGTTGATTCAAAACTATCAATGGAGGGAATAGTTTTGGGCGGTGCAAACTCAATGAAAGAAACTTCTTTCTATGTAAGTTGTGATTGAAATTATCATTACTATATTTATATTTTTAAATTTTAGGATGTTAAGAACTACAGGTAGTTGTTACCTTTAATTGTCTGTGAGAATGCTTCGAAAATAATTTGTATCATGCCATCTAGGGTACACCAATTCCTGGTGGTTTATTCTTTTTGGTTTATTAAGGTATGTCCCAAAGTGTTGTCTTGGTTTTCCAAAGTATTCCTTTCGGTTTTTGAGATATGGGTTCTCTTAAAGTTTACATTAAGTTTACATTTTTCGTTGGTTTTAGGCGTTTCCCGCTTAATCATGTATACAACAGAGAAAGTTGTTAATTATTCTATCCTCTGCACCAATAATTTGTATCATGCTATCTAGGGTACACTAATTCCTGGTGGTTTATTCTTTTTGGCTTATGAAGGTATGTTCCAAAGTGTTGTCTTGGTTTTCCAAAGTATTCCTTTCAGTTTTTGAGATATGGGTTCTCTTAAAGTTTACATTTTTCGTTGGTTTTAGGTGTTTCCAAATCTGGGTTTCCACTAAAACCCGCTTAATCATGTATACAACAGAGAAAGTTGTTAATTCTATCCTCTGCACCATCCTTTCAGTCTTTGCTCACTTTCATCCTCCTATTCTTGGACTAGTTTCTATAGGCACTGGTTGAACCGGCTGATCTTAATTGATATACACACCTGACTACCAGAAGATATGATATGACTAAGAAGGATCATGTGTTGAAGAAATGATGAAATGCTTACATGGCCAGGAAAAATACAGTTCGATTGGACTCTTTCCAGAATTGGTTGGTGGACAGGCTTATGTGGAGCTCAAGATGGCTTCAGCGTCAAAAACATGGATGAGGAAACAGGTATCAAACTTAAATTCGTTTCAGCAGTTACGCGGTTTTTAGATTGTTAATTCTTCATAGATGCCATTTTGTTTGCAAAAAAACGGTGACATAGTATTCAGGAGGCACAAAGCCATTTCATGTATTTCAACCAATACCGTCCTTTTTTTAATAATAATTTCAAGTTATGTTAAATAAAAAGAAGTGGTTATATATCTTAGTATGAAGTTTTTCTATCGTTCTTCCCGATAAACAAAGGACATAGTCACATAGTCAAGCTCCTGACTGAGTTATGGAAACTGAAAGTACAGTAGAAGAAGTTAGCTTTAGGCTTGACTGAGTTTCAAAAGGATAGCTGGTACGGTTTGAACAAAACATAATTTAGTAACAAAAACCTGTAGCAAAAGATGAGCAAGTCGTTACAGTATAGTGGTAACAAAAGATGAGCAAATTATGCTTTTGCTTAGGTACTCAATCGACAATTCAATATTATGGATATACATTTGATCAATATTTTTGTTTTTATAAATTAGCTTTATAAGTTTATCTCTCTCTTGGTTAAATGTAACTAAATTAGGTAGAAAGTTTTCGTAGTTTTAGGATTTTAGCTAATATGTTGTCTTCCTACTTTTCTGTGATTGCAATGTCTTTATAATTTACTTAGTTACCTCATTTTTGGGTTGTGCTGTTTCAGGATGCACCTGATCGAGTAACTGATGAGGTGTTCATTGCCATATCAAAGGAGTTAAACTTCATAAACCAGGATGAGCCTTCTATGCAACGCATTTTGATAGCTTTGAACCGATTTCTTCAGGTGCGACTGTATTTAATTTGTTAATTGATGGCTGGGTGATAGAATTTATTTGAAATATGTCAACAATATCTGTGTACTTTTTGTTACAGAAACAACTAACTTAACCAACTAGGAACACCCTTGGACGAACCCTAATTGCTGAATACCCTTTTTTTTTTTTACTTTCAAAATTGTTCTTTTATTTAATGCTCATGAGGTCGGACAATATATATGTAGTTTCTGTGATGATTACGAAAGAAAGGAAGCTGAGATATTATCAAATATCTCCTTAGTTTTGTCTCCAAATCGCTAAATGCAGATAAATATATAAGTAGCTTCTGTTTTCTATGAGATGTGGTAAAGAAAGGTTTGTCTCGGGAGTAGACGTGGTGCCCATATATGCTTCAAACTAAGCATGATAAAGTACCAACAGTTGTAAAAATACAGAAAATCTATCATTTGGAGCGTGGTGTTGCAGGAGAATTGGGTAAAACCATTATAAAGGATGGATTAAGGATATTGGATCTACCATTGTAAAGCATCAAAAAGGTGAATGTATTTCCACTTAAAAATTGTGTTTTTTTTTTTAATATAATTCACCATGTTCCCCACCCACGTGTTGTCATAGAGTTTTAAAACACAAAACTGGATTCATAGAGTTTAATAGTTGGCGGGTGTAGTACGGTGATATCCGTTCTTGACCGGGTTAACATCTTAGTTGCTATTAACGCCATATGAGGCCATTAATCTGAGATAAAGAGTATACATTGATGCCTTTATCATAATGCACTTAAATATGTATTTTAATCTCTTCCACTAACCTTCTTTTGATTGTTAAAATTTTGTACGTTAATGCATATATGTCTATACGGCTACTTATTTTAAAGCCGTATTGGCATGATTGAATACTTTTGTCAGTTTGTGCACGTCTCTTAAGCATTTTGTTGTCCAGGTTTTCCTTCTTTGCAACCTGACTCAGATGGCATAATGCCTTCAGACTTATGGAGCTACCAATATTATGACTCGAGAATGCCCACTTCTGCAAAACAAGAACGACTATAAAATGATCTCGATTTGAATCTCCTTGATGATGTTTCAGTTTAAGCTCAAGATGGCATTTTGCTTGGTGTGGTATTTGTACTCTAAGGTCACATGAGATAAAGTTGTCTTGCTCTATTAATTTAATCCAAATTGTATCTGGAAAAATAAAATATATTTGTCACTTCATGGTGAAATAGAGTGGGCATGCAATAAATAGCAGTTAGATTATGGAAACGACGAGTTTGAATACGATGCAAATAATTATGCGTGGTATTTAACTTGAGCACCTCTTAATTTCTTACACTTTTACTCATACAAGTTTTCTTCCAACAATCCTTGGATAGTTGTCCTTTGTAACATGAATAACACATTTCTAAATTGATTTTTGCTGTAATCAAGCTTTGATTTTTCATTGTTTTTAGAACACATGTGGCGATCGAAGTGCTTATTGTAACCATTTTTAAAAAGATGCGATTTTCTTCTTTTAATGTGATTTGTCTATTTTAATTGTTTCCAAACCTCTCATATATAATGTTTTCCATTGTTGCTTCATTTGGAAGATTGGTAACTCCATGGCCCATGCACACAAAATGGGACAAACCCGAACAAGACGGAAGTAAACTGAGCCCGTTCCGTTACGGCACGGGTCATACCCTAGTATCATGACATGAGACATCCTGCATTTTTGAGACCGACGAAGAGAAAATGTAAAAGTTGATTTTTTCCGAAAATGCTTTATTTTTTCGTGTAAGTGGTGTATTATTGAGAATCGTATAAAGTGGTACCTGAAGACCATCAGAGGTTTTTCCCCAGTAAACACTGCCAAAGCCTCCTTCCCCGAGCTTGTTATCTTCACTGAATCCATTTGTCGCAGCATTCAGTTCCTTGTACGTGAATGATAGGTTGTCAGCCGAGCAAAAATAAATTCACTTCCTCACTTAACTAACAAGGGTTTACTCAATAAATACATTTGTCGATTTGTAAAGATTTAAAAAGAGTCATGAAAATTAATAACTTTGCGAGAATTATCCAGAGTTGGGCAAAATTTTGCGGAGTTATGGAGAGTTTTCTAATGTCTTGCAGACATTTGTAGAGTCCTGAAGAGTTGTAAAAACAAATTTTATATGGAAATATGCATGATAGACATAAATACAAAATTTATTGTAGCTTATTTATTATAGTAACTTAACTTAAATTAATATTATTTTATATATATAACTTATTTCTTTTGTTCAATAAAATACAATAAAGTGTAACAATAAATTAAAATATTTATTATTGTACATTTGTGCATCATAATTAAAATTAAAAAATGTTTGATCATACCATATAATTTATATCATCTATAATAGGAGTTTTATAGATTATGTATTCATTAAATAAAATAAAATAAAAGAGAGCAAAAAACATCTTTATAAATTCTTTTGGAAGTCTCTTACATATTTTGCAAGACTTTTATCAAGGAAAATATAAGCACAAAAGTCACTAAGTCTTGAAAATAGGTAAGTATACAAAGTCTTTGAATTTTCAAGTTTACAACGAGTAACACAAACTTTAGAAGACTTTTTGACAATCTACAACGAGTAACATAAACTTTGAAAGAGATTGCAAAAGTATACAACCAGTAACACAATACTTTGTAAATCCATTAAACTCTTTAGAAATCAATAAAAGTATTTATTGAGTAAACCCCTGTAAATATGAATATAGTATTCGATAAGAAAGAGTTCATATCCACAGAGAGGCGATTGTTGTTATGCAATTTTCAGATTCTTAAGTAACCAAAATAACCCATGAGTGTGTTTTGTTTTTATCAAAGTAATAAAATAAAATAAAGCAAAGCAAATAGTTTGAATAATCAATAAAGAGAAGATATTGGTCATGGGATAGTATCATTCACAAACATGTATTTTTCATCTATGATTAGAATTGGTAATTTAATCTCGCAATTATCAAAAGTCCTAGGATATCTTGATTGCAAGAGTATCCCGTTTATTTCCTGATTTCATCACAAACAACATTAAAAGATGTTATTGTGAATTCTACTTAAAAAGAAACCTAAAGTGTAAAAGCACAATTAAGTTTAACTCCCCAAGAGCAATAAGTTCTATGAAATAAGACTAATCAATGCAAACAAACGTGTTAAAGCACTAATTGGTTTTAACAAAGGTTATGATTCATATGCGATTAAAAAGATGTATCACTACAAGTAATAACCACAAGATGCTACTAAAAATCAGCGATAAAGACATTTACGTATTGAAAACCCTAATATAGCTATAGAGATGAAAACAAATCCAATTGATTCCAGACTCAACCAAACTAGCATTCAAATCATATGATAATAAAAATGATGAATCATAAACGATAGAATTGAGACAAAACTAATTCATAGAATCAAATAACATGCTTAAAGAAATCAACTTTTATCCCATAACCAATTATTGTATTTAGCTACTCATATTATTGGAGTTCATCATCATAATATTCAAAGAAAGAAGATGAAACATAAAATAAAGCAAACCCTAGAAGTAGTTCTCTACAAAATCTCCTAGAATAGAATAAAACGTGATATATTCTTAAAGAAGTAGAAAACTTACATTATATAGCTCTTCTTGTTCCAAAATTAGGTTTAGTCTTCAAAGTCCATTAGATAGAAGTCCACCAAGCCCACAAGTGAGAGAAACCCGTGTAGAAAATATGTCCCAAAAACGAGTCGCCGAAAAAATGGGTCACATGCCGGAATCCGGCGTCGGAGAAAATCTCAGGTGACCGGAAAAGTCTACCCGGTCACCGGTCAACGAGTCAGCACGGTCGGGTCAACTGAGTGAACTCAGGTCAAGCACCGAGTCATACCGAGTCAACTCAATGACTGGTCATGGCCTAAATCACTTTGCAGGCCATATGCCACTGTTGCGCTGCCAGCCATGATGGATGTGCTTCACTAGTTTATATCCAGCCATGTTGGCCCTGTCTTGCACCATCTGTAACTTAACTTCCACATGCTTGCAACTCATCCATCTTTCCCATGCCATAACCAAGATAGTTCCATGATTGCACTTCACCCTCCGTACTTAATTATACAATAGTTCAATAATTTCTACCCCATTGCAATAACAACTACTCCATTCTCTGAGCTAGTATTCATCTAGTTATTCCCTGCAACTGCAGCTCAGTTCATTCCTTGTTTAGCCAACCAACACCATACTTCCTGCATCTCACAACCATTGACACCTACAACAGCAATTCACACACACAGTTCAAGTCCGCCCTGAACCAACAAATGCACCAAGGCATGACTACATTACAAATCTCAACATAGCCAAACCACTGCCATGTCAACCCTATCATCTCAGACCCATTTCAGTACCTGCAACAAGCCATTGTATCACCACCTGACTGCAACCAATTCAAACTGCAGGTGATATACCCTGCAATTCATACATTCCTCCCTGCCAGAAATCTGCATACCAAATCAAGCCAATAGCAGCACCATCTTTCTCCAGTTACTCAATCAAGCTCAACCTCCATTGTGTGGCTTCAAACTCCAGATGCTACCCTACCATTCATCATAACCTACACCATTGCAGAAACACCAACAATAGCTCAGCTAATTAGTGCAGCTTTTCTCCTTCATGTACATTCATAAACTCCACCAGAAGCCATAACATCAATGTCTCGAACCACCACCAAAACATGTGCTTCATTTCAGTACCATCTTGAACCACAATCTCTGGAACTATTCTTAAACAACATAATAAGCTCAGTTCAACACCAGATTCCATAGCAGAGCCATTTTTGCACCTGCAATCACCAAAACTGCCTGCTACAATCACTACAGCAGCAGCTACAATTCACACCTCTACAAGCCTAAAACTTCTTACTTGCAATCTCCCATGACTCACTTCACAGCTCAACCATCTTCCATTACTGCACATCACCACCATATTCATTTCAATACCACATGTAACAGCTCACATTCATTCTCCCTTGCAATCTTAAATTGCTTAATAACAACTCAACCCATTTATTCTTGGCTTCAATCAACAGCAGCCATGGTGTTATACCATCGATTTGATTCGAATCCTCCATCGATCTGTACCACAGCTCAGCATCATCAGTTAATCATCCACCAACATCAAAACCATCTCAATCTCTGGGATATACAAACCCATCTCTGATTTCCTCTTCTAATCCTCAATTCTAACCTCAGATTCAATTTTACTTCAAACCCTAACTCCAAATTCCATTAAACTCAGATTTCTTCTCGATCTCCATCTGAATTCAACTGAAACAGCAAACCCTAGATAATCTTTCAAGCCCCTAATTCTGCAATTCCAGCTAACCCTTGCTTTGATTCTTACATGGATTTCTTCTCTCAATTTCACCATTAACAACACCTTCACTCCTCTGATGAATCTCTCACCTTTCTATGAATTTTCTCCATTTCATGAGCTATGAACTTCTCTTCCTTATCTCACAGAATCTTCTCTCAACCCTCTTCAATCTACTGATTCTCTCAACTTCAGCGTCAGTGGCTGCGCCTCCATTTCTCTCAATTTCAGGCACAAATGATTTGAGAGTTGATTTAGGTTAGAAATGATTG
>JAJJWX010001331.1:0-29135 GCA_023529315.1 Papaver bracteatum
TTATATATATGATGTGTTTTTATTTATTTTGTACCCGTTTTTATTACTTAGATCCTATTAAGAGTCACATTTCAGTTCTATCGTACATATTTTCCCCCACAAGGCATGTACATTTCAAAGTTACTAAAATTAAATCAGTCAAAATCTAGAATCGTGTGGGGTCTATGGACCCCACTTGCCTCTATATCCCTCTGTTCCTCGGTTCTTGCAAGACTCTTTTACTAAGTTTTGTTGGAAATTTGTCACTAAAACAAGGTGAAAGAAAAGAATGTTGTCTTTGGGTTCAAGACTCTAATAATAGATTCTTCTCGACAATTATTCGACCCTTCCCAATGAAACTGGCGAGTACAAATAGGTAAATGAATATTGCCGTCGAGATACTTTTTTTTTTTTTTTTGAGCAGAAAGGTTAAACTTGATTTAAAGAGGAAAAAGAGATTGTACGTCATATCGAGTTCCTACCACATGACTCACATTACATTACATCAACATATACTCCAAACTCACTTTACACTCTACTATCAATAATTACTTTCCAGTGTGTTATTAAATCTCTAAAAGTATCAAATTTGAATCATCCTTCAGCTGCCCCACATTTAAATATTGTTGCTTTAACTTCATTGCTGATCCTTCAGCTGCCCCCCATTTATATATTGTTGCCGTCAGGATACTTGAAGCCCCACAACAATGTTGGATTCAAAGCATGTACAACCTTGACCCAACCAAGAACACACATGATTTAGATTCTGATGATGCTTGTTAGAGAGAAAACAAAGAGAGTTTTTGATGTGTTGTTGTATGGAAAACAAGGACTCTATTTATATAGAGTTTAACATCTGTTGAGAATGACTCTTCATCTCCAACATGCATCTTTTCGGAGCGAATAGACATCTCTCCCAACAATGGTGTCTGTTGGGAATAAGGTGTTAGAATACGGGCATCCAACTCAAAACCAATTGGCAATGAGTGGAGAGGCCCTAAGAGATTATAAACCCCATGATCTTAATTTCCCATGCAATGTGGGACTAATAATCTCAACACACCCCCTCACGTGTAGCCTCGTAGGGTCTAACAGTGGACAATAAATCGGGTGACATTGAGTAAATGTGCGGTCAACTGACTCGACACAAATAGCCTGCTCTGATACCATATTAGAATACGGGCATCCAACTTAAAACCAATTGGCAATGAGTGGAGAGGCCCTAAGAAATTATAAACCGCAGGATCTTAATTGCCCATGCAATATGGGACTAATAATCTCAATATAGGGTCCTAAGAAATGTTCATACGGAATAAAGATGATGTAAAGGTTGCTAGAAAAAAAAGTGCCATTTGGTGGAGTATTTGGATAGAAGGAAATTAGAGATAGCTCAAGTGTTAAACAAGCGATTACAAAAAAATGCTCCTGCACTAGGCTTTCAATAATAATCTTTTTTATAGGTTACCTTTATCGACCTTGATTTTTATCTAGGATGTTGTTGTATACATATCCATATAATTAGGGGTCAGCATTTGGCATCCGATTCGATATCTCCATGTTAGTACCTTGCCCACCTTTTTTTGAGTGGGCTGGCGTTCGACCCGTACGTTAATGGATTGGATGTGCGGGTGTAATCTGTTGCCTTAAATATACATATACACACACAAACACATAATAATATGCAGAACAGTGGTCTTTAGAACTAAACTTCGGTATATTAGCTTAGGATTTTATGCTATCTCATGAGTTCGATTCCCAACTTCCTATGTGGAAGGGAAGTTTAAGAATTATGTGAACTGGATGGATGATGAATTGGATGCAGATGTTAAACTTGCAATTTACGAGGCTAAAGTCGGTCCAACGCAAACCATGCCCACATGTCACGTAAGTGTTTATTTTTTTCATTTGGTTTTCTAGTGATCTATTTTTTAAAGAGTGATTCTACACTCACAACGTTTTGCACCGCGATCTGTACAACGAAGGGATCGAACGGCTGCTAGGGGCGCCCTATGGGGGAACTAACAGGGGGTGGGCTATTATGTGGGGTCCACCAAAAAAATTGTGTCACTCTCTCTCCGCGGGACACAAGCTCGGTGCGTTTAGCATTTTTGTTTTTTAAATAAACACTTGTTCCTTACCTGTCAATATTTTACTTTTTAAATTTCAGAAATTATTAGCGAGCCAAGAAGAAAAAAACTCCCCATCTCCTCTCAGCCCCCTGCCCGCCGGGACCCACAAAAAAGAACCAAAGCAGGTGGTTTTGTAGTAGCCAGTTTTCTCAAACTATAAAGAATGATTGTTTTAATTTAAAATAGAAGATACATTCATTTTGTTTTTGAAAATTAAAAAGATAGTTATGGGAAAAAGTGATAAATTCTAATCCTACAAACCTTTTAAAATACCACCAAGGAAATGACAACTTTTCTCTTTAATCGGTCTAAGTGAAAATTCATAGCGAGAATTGTAACGCTCCGGTTTTCAAAACCCGGAGTGCTACTTGGAAACCATAGCCGAGGTCCAGCTATTAAGCCCAAGCACATTAAATAATTTATTCAGGCTTATTTTTACTATTCTGTCGCAAAGGAAAACTTAAAACAAAAATCATTTCGGAAGATCTAACCGTTGATTTAACCTAAATTTTTATGGCTTTGCATGTTGGTCCGCTAAGCGGCTGCCTACGTACCCAAAAGGATCAAACACGACCGTAGTTCATCAGACGATGCCAAATACACAATCAACAATTTTTGGATGATCAAATTATTAAGGTTAACTTACCCAAGACACTTGTTCGAACCACATCCAGAATCAATATTTAAATTCAATCAATCCGCTCGCCCAAGGGAGCCCACATATGGAAACACCACATCCATAAACAATAATTAAATTCAATCAATCCGCTCGACCAAGGGAGCCCACATATGGAAACACCACATCCATAAATAATAATTAAATTCAATCAATCCGATCGCCCAAGGGAGCCCACATATGGAAACACCACATCAATAAACAATAATTAAATTCAATCAATACGCTCGCCCAAGGGAGCCCACATATGGAAACACCACATCCATAAATAATAATTAAATTCAATCAATCCGCTCGCCCAAGGGAGCCCCACGTGGGTTTAGGAAACAAAACCGTCCCCAAGGATATCTCGTATCCCAATATAATACAACAATAAATTCAATCAATCCGCTCGCCCAAGGGAGCCCCACGTGGGTTTAGGAAACAAATACCGTTTCCAAGGATATCTCGTATCCCGTCATAAATAATCTTTAAGAATCACATTCCGATGGACCGCATCCCAACATTCATAATCATGCTTACAACATCGATTATCATCCATATATTAATGGAAACTTGCAAACATAAATTTAATTAAAAGAAACTTAAATAAAAGAAGAGTTTTAGATTGTGTTGCGCCTACCTCGAATCGCAATCCAAAAACTATCAACAATACAAGGAAGAGCTTTATCACTGAATAAATCGTCTTTGATATAAAGAATCTCTAGCTATTTCCACTAATTTAGATTTTAGTTTCCATTATATCATTCACAACTACAAAAGAATAATGGAAAGCAGAAGAAAAGGTTGGCTAGGTTACTCTTTTCTTTTCATTATAAGATATATATACACTCACAACCCTGAATCAGTAACGGTAGTCCGACACGTCTCAACTTTACCGCTTACCTTCGGTCTTAAAAACTCGTGAAAACATTCACGATATATAACCCAAACGAAACATTCAATGTTATTCAACACCAACTCTCACAAGCATGATAGCTATTGTGCAGACAACCCCAAAAGTTAAGACAACCCCAATTTCCAGGCCAAGAGTGATAGCTATTGTGCACCCGACCTTTCAACATAATGGTTTAATATGAAATAGCTTTCAACAAACCACAATTACTTGAACAGAGATTCAACTCTTAAATAAGCTCAAACATATTCCATTCATTCCTGCTGAAACATATTGCATGACCATTCAAACTGACCAAACATATTCATACAAAATTCAAGCTTCATCTCAATACCGAAACAATTCAGGGAATAGGCTATGCAAGTCCAGTCTGCTGTACTTGCCAAAATCATGTTTTATACTGATCAGAACATGGTGAAACTTTTACTACATACTCAATACTACATCAGAGACACTTCATAAAAATATCAAGTAAAAGTGACAGCTAAGTATAAAGATAAGAGAGATTTTATAAGCATAATTCAGACTGAAAACGTACAGTCACAAAAGGGAAACTTTATCTAATTAGGGTACTTCTGGACATTCAATTGTTCTGAAAGTTTTACACATTATTGATAATACAAATGGGTTTATCATATCCAAAATTGAAGTAATTATACGAGACAAAACTCCTAATCCATGGTATCCAACCTACTCACGTTCTGACAAAATTTTGTACCTAAAGTCTCTGTTATACAACTGATTTGGGTACCTGTACTCACCTGATTTGTATGAAACTCTGGTAGAGTCTTTGGAAACTAGTTATAAACAACATATCCAAAATTCAATAATTTCTAACGGTTCAAATTCATTCTAAGACGCAACCAGATCCTGCTGCTCAGATTTCAGATCCAAAAACAATCTCAAAACCCAAACTAGGGATTTAAATTCAAAAGGTTCACCTATATATACAAAATTGAACTCAATTCTTAATAATAAAAATTGATAGATCAAGAGAAAACTTGCATTTGGCTTGAGCTCCAAAACCCTAGCCTTTTTCCTTCTTCTTCTCCCCCTCTCCAAAAATCTAATTAACATTTTTTTTATTTCCTTTTCTTTTCATTTTTCTCTTAATTTATTTATTATAAATTAATCTATTTACACCCTAACTTGTAGATTTTACATTTCAATCCACCCACCTAGGCTAAGGCTAAGGCTAAGGCTAAGGAACAACAATTTAAGCACAAGGTTAACCAATCCGGGTAAAACCCGAACCGAAACAGTAGTTAAAAATACAGGGTATTACAAGAATTATCCCGAGCCAATATATGCAAGTGGGAACAAATAAATGAGAGGCAACTCGGAAAAACCAAGTTCACGAAATCCGGTATAAAGAGTCCGACAATACTATCATCATAATCTTCACTAAACCTGAAATTTTTGTGTTTGATTTGTCCCAAAAATGCGCTTATAGTTTAACGTTTCTAATAAGGCTTACTAAGCTTTCCTTTTTGGTTTTAAAGATTTGCATTTTGCACTCTCTGTATGCACCGCCATATTGCAAGCAAAATGGTATTTTATAGAGTACGTCTTTCTCACCCAATTAAACTACCAAAATATCACACTTGCGGTGATATTTGATTTCTTTATCACATGATCACCTCATGTGATGTTTACATTTAACGATTGGGTATTTTACCCTCACAAAATATGTCCTACAACATTCATGGAATAAATGCGAACTAATTTCATCGTCTCCGTCACAAAAACAACATAAACTATAAACATCCATACCCTATTTTAACAGCTTTGTCGCGTCGTGATTATCATATCGCGAGAAAGAAATCAAAGAAAAACCTGACAATTACTACTTTTGGAGACTTAGGAAGACTCATGTTTTCACCAGTGCGACTGATCAAACTTTCATCTATAGTTAACGTCAAGCAAGAGTTATGAAAATTGCAGTTTTTAGGGTAATTAGGATGAAGCAAGTGTGTGAAAATTTCTAATTTTCGCCCGTTAAAAGCAAGCATTATGATTTCTATGTCCAACAAAAACATCATCCTTATTTTAGACTTGACTGCCAGTATGATTTGACTAGATTTTACACACTCCCTTCATGAGAAGAAACAATAGATATTTTGGTTATGATGTAATCACTTTTTGGGCCAATATTCAGTGTATATTCTTCACTTGTTTATCACACGATCACCTCCTGTGAGGTTTACATGTAACGATTGGGTATTTTACCCTCACAAAACATGTCCTCCGACATTTATGGAATAAATGCATCACAAAAACAACATAAACTATAAACTAGTAGAATAGATTATTCATTTACAAAGAATTGATTGAAAAAATTTGTTTTGCAATTGATGAATCAATTGTATTTCTTTCATTACAAACACAGAAAGAACAATACACAGTATATAAAGAACATTATAGACAGCCTATAGAAAAGTCAAACCAACTACCAATAAAAATATGACACCTAAACAATACATCAAGGCAGTGATTGGACAGGCTGTCACATAGCTGTCACATAAGCGAGGCTGACACAGAACAGACACTTCAACAGTACAGCAAGGCAGTGACTGGACAGGATGCCACTAGCCCCCCTCAAGATGACGGTAGTTTGGTGAAAGAACCTTCAACTTGTCCCTGAGTAATGCAAATATGGGCCCTGCTAGACCCTTAGTGAATATATCAGCAACCTGTTGAAGAGTAGAAATGTAGTGAACATGACAAGTTTTATCCTAAACTAGCTCTCTGACAAAATGAAATTCAACTGCTAGATGTTTCATCCTGCTATGAAAAACTGGATTAGAAGATAGTGAGATAGCACTCATATTATCACAAAAGAGAGTAGGTGGTAGAGGGAGAAAGATGTGTAAATCCTTCAGCAGTTTGCACAACCAAACAACTTCTGCAGCAGATTGAGACAAGCTTCTATACTCATCCTCTGTGGAGCTCTTAGCCAATGTAGTTTGCCTTTTGCTGTCAATACCAATAGAAATCTGACACCTAAACAATACAACAAGGCAGTGATTGGACAGGCTGTCACATAGCTGTCACATAAGCCAGGCTGGCACAGAACTGACACTTCAACAGTACAGCAAGGCAGTTACTGGAAAGGCTGCCACTATAAACATCCATACCCTATTTTAACAACTTTGTCGCGCCATCATTATCCTATCGAGAGAAAGAAGTCAAAGAAAAACCTGACAATTACTACTTTTGGAGACTTAGGAAGATTCATGTTTTCACCGGTGCGACTGATCAAACTTTCATCTATAGTTAAAGTCAAGCAAGAGTTATGAAAATTGCAGTTTTTAGGGTAATTAGGATGAAGCAAGATGTGTGTTAAAAGCAAGCATTATGATTTCTATGTCCAACGAAAACATCATCCTTATTTTATACTTGACTGTCAGTATGATTTGGCTAGATTTTACACACTCCCTTCATGAGAAGAAACAGTAGATATTTTGGTTATGATGTAATCACTTTTTGGGCCAATATTCGGTGTATATTCTTCACTCGTTTATCACATGATCACCTCCTGTGAGGTTTACATGTAACGATTGGGTATATTACCCTCACAAAACATGTCCTCCGACATTCATGGAATAAATGCATCACAAAAACAACATAAACTATAAACTAGTAGAACATATTATTCATTTACAAAGAATTGATTGAAAACATTGGTTTTGCAATTGATGAATCAATTGTCTTTCTTTCATTACAAACACAGAAAGAACAAGACACAGTATATAAAGAACCTTACAGACAGCCTATAGAAAAGTCAAACCAACTACCAATAAAAATCTGATACCTAAACAATACATCAAGGCAGTGATTGGACAGGCTGTCACATAGATGTCACATAAGCGAGGCTGACACAGAACAGACACTTCAACAAAGACATGACAAGGCAAAGGATTGGGACAAAGCCGCCACTATCCCCCCTCAAGATGAAGGTAGTTTGGTGAAAGAAACTTCAACTTGTCCCTGAGTAATGCAAATATGGGCCCTGCTAGACCCTTAGTGAAGATATCAGCAACCTGTTGAAGAGTAGAAATGTAGTGAACATGACAAGCTTTATCCTGAACTAGCTCTCTGACAAAATGAAAGTCAACTGCTAGATGTTTCATCCTACTATGAAAAACTGGATTAGAAGATAGTGAGATAGCACTCATATTATCACAAAAGAGAGTAGGTGGTAGAGGGAGAAAGATGTGTAAATCCTTCAGCAGTTTGCACAACCAAACAGCTTCTGCAGCAGATTGAGACAAGCATCTATACTCATCCTCTGTGGAGCTCTTAGCCACTGTAGTTTGCCTTTTGCTGTCAATACCAATAGAAATCTGACACCTAAACAATACAGCAAGGCAGTGATTGGACAGGCTGTCACATAGCTGTCACATAAGCCAGGATGGCACATAACTGACACTTCAACAGTACAGCAAGGCAGTGACTGGACATGCTGCCACTATAAACATCCATACCCTATTTTAACGGCTTTGTCGCGCCGTCATTATCCTATCGCGAGAAAGAAGTCAAAGAAAAACCTGACAATTACTACTTTTGGAGATTTAGGAAGATTCATGTTTTCACCGGTGCGACTGATCAAACTTTCATCTATATAGTTAACGTCAAGCAAGAGTTATGAAAATTGCATTTTTTAGGGTAATTAGGATCAAGCAAGATGCATGAAAATTTCTAATTTTCGCCAGTTAAAGGCAAGCATTATGGTGAGGGAGTTGGTCGTTTTCTCTGCAGTGTGCAACCGCTAGTTACCTAAGCCATCGCTGAACGGAACTATAGATCTGTAACATGGTGAGACTTTTTGGCCACCCCAGAAATCACACGGCTACTCGTAATAATTCATCATTGTAGCTCAAGATACGGCCACGTCCACAGATCCAAAATCCGGATTTCCAAACTTAGAGACACGCATTTGTACCGTTTATTGATAAGACGAGTCCCCTCACAATCTTTCTCAGTACGTCTTACACAAGAAGACTAGGTCCCAGCTTTTCTTGGGTTTGCAGTTGGACATTGCTAGCTACTTTGTCCCACTCGTCGCTCTTTAGTTTTTGAATCTCTTCCCAATCAATCCGTCGTTATCAGAGTTTAATGTATTGGTATCTTTCTTCTTTGACGCGTGTTGGATGTGTATTTTATTGGTCCGAAATCATAAATACGAAGAAAAGACACTCATTACAGCTGTAGACTGTTTGTTACCAGTAGTCAGAGATGCTAAATTTTAAGGAACCATAGGATAGTGGATATTTTCGCATTACACTCGAAATTGTTGCAGTAAAAAACGATCAGTGTGCTGGATATTAGAATCCCGGCTTGATTTGGGTATACCTAGATTAATTGGGGTATACCCAATTTCAAAGGGACATGATATATCATTATTGAAAAGGTAATTTTATTTTAATATATTTGAACTAATTAAATCATAAACTAAATCCATTTCTTAATTTCATTAACCTTAAAATTAAAAAAAATAAACAATTCTTAATCTTTTCTTCTTTTTCATCTACATCTTTCATCAACCAAAACCATATAAAAAATTTCAACATTGATTTTCCAAAAAAATTGTTGATTCTACGGGCGAAAAGAAGACTATAAATGATGGTTAAACTCAAACCCATCATTGTGTTGTGTGATTTGACTGTTATATTAGCTTAGAAATCGAAAATGGTGATTTCTATGTTTTTAGCCAGCAAGGTCGTAACATGCATATCTTGCCGACTTTTCATAAATGTGCTCGTGGCACTGTAAAAAATTTCATCGGTCGAAGTGGTATTTTTGAAGACAAGCCAATATAGCTAAGCAAGGTCGTAACATGCATATCTTGCCGACTTTTTCATAATAGCCATGGCGACTGTAATTTTTAAGCAGTCGGAAGGGTATTTTATGAAGACCATGCCGGCTAACACACATCCGGCAGGGTATTTTTTGAAGACCTTGCCGGCTAATTAACAGTCGGAAGGGTATTTTTTTAAAACCTTGCCGGTTAATTCATTTTTCTGAACAGCCGGCAGGGTATTTTTTAAAGACCTTGCCGGCTAATAAATTTTTTCTGTCGTCTCCTGTATGTCAAAAAATAAAGTCGGAAAGAACATTGGCCGGCATGATCTTCATTCGTCGACCTTGCCGACTTTTTATACTTTCATAACTGAAAGTGTTGATTTTTGATCTAATTTTGAGTATGATTTCATACAACAGCTTTGCAATCCCCTTTTTAGAAGTGTTTGGGTTGTGTGCTTTCATTTCCGTTGCAAAAGATTTTCTCAAAACAAATTTTTTTCATCAAAAATCTTCCAAAATAAGTTCAATCAAAAACCAAATTTAATTTCATAAGTTTTAATCTACTCAATTAATCAATTTAAACTCAATTAATTAACCTAATTAGAATTTTTAGTGTTAATGAAACAAGGGTATATTAGCCATTTAGAAATTATATGGTTAAGGGATGGCTTATTTTACTTCCAAATGACCCTATTTTGTCTTATTGGGTATACCCCAATTAATCTGGGTATACCCTAATCTCGCTAGGAAATAACTTGACGAAGGAAGAATCATAGGTTCAACAAGTTGTCCTTAACACATTAGTTCGTGGGTATACTCGAGTTGAGTAATGCTAAACCCCTCACAGCGAAGATGTGTCTAGGATAAGACTGCCTGATATAACTTGAGTTAGCACAACACAAGTTACCCTTTCTTCGAACTCAGCAACGGGGATGGAAGTAAAACGAATGGAGAAACCCTAGAACGAAAGAAGAATTTTTTGGTGTGTAGAAAACAAAATTTTCGAGTTATATTTATAATAAAAAATACTTGCGAATCAAGTTAGGTTTTGGTTTTCTTCAAAAACATGTAAAAAGAATTTACCAACACAAAACTCTTAAAAATATTTTTGGAATCAATTTTCCTAAAGAAAAACTCGCAAAAAATAAATCCGAGTAGAAGAGGAACTTGGTGCATGGTAAATGCGCATATCGCATGGGTAAAAATATGAACCTGTGATAAACAGTCGGCATGGTATTTTTTAAAGAATCTCGTTATTTTACTCATGATAATAAGTGAACCTTAGTTTTATAAAGGGAATTACTCATGATAATAAGTATGTTGTCATAGGTGCTGATGATTCCATTGGAGGGATTTATTCATGATAATAATATCGCCCAAATTGGATAGGGGATGTCCCAGTGTCATGTTGAAGGTTTAGAGCAATTCCTATGGCAATGTCCAAACTCAAACATTAATTTGTTTTGCCACGTGGATGGCCAAACTGGGTTTTCCACTATGGTAAAGCATAGGGCGTTGGACCAACATGCGCGCGACAGGAGGACAGACACGGGCGTCAGGAGAACAGACACGGGCGTTCGGATCGATAACGCGGGCGTCAGTGTGCCTGACGCGTGTGTTAGGCATGAAAACGCGGCGTTGGAAGGAGAAACTCCAACGTTCGACTCCCCAACGCTCAGATTTGCAACGGTCAGATTTTTTAAACCCTATAAATTCGGCTATATTTCTTTCCTTTTTATTCACACCACTTCCATTTCCTTCTTCTAAAACTCTTATAAATCAAAATTTCTACAATATGAATATAGTGAGAAAAGCGGCAAATTATATTAGGAAGAAAAGAGATCAAAAAAATGGATCTGCATCATTGCCTCCCACAGGTGTAGATTTTTCTCAAAATCGAGAAGAAGAGTTGCTAACCAAAAAATAGTTGTTGTTCCATCATTAGTACCAGGTCAACTGTCGGGGCATCATGAACGATCTGAGGAATTTTACGTAACGAGGGGTGGATTTTCAGAATTAAATGTTGTTTATACTGGTCTACCGCTTGCAGTCCGATAAAGGGTTGACAGATATCCTTGGCGTGCGCTTTATTGAATAAATCCTAGAAAACATAACAAAAAAATTCCAAAAACAGTGATAAAAAGGTGGTGGATGACGACACACACATTCCATTTTATTGATTTCGAAATTGGTAAGTTTTTTAAGCTAACTTAAATTAAACTTTTTAAATAATTATTAAATAAACCAAATAATTAATCATAGTTGATATTATACTTTGTAATAAGAATTACTCCCCTTGATTTGTATTTCATTGTTGGGATTCCAAGTGGAATGGGAGACCCGCCACCATTCAACCAAGAAGAATGGATGTCAAATAATAAATGAGAGATACTTTGTTCCTCGTTTTTGGAATGAGAAATGCGTGAAGATTATAAAGAATTGAAAGGAGGTGGGATTAGATATGCGGCCTTAAAGATTTTCCTAACCCAACCCAGAAACTCAGAACATGTAGATGACTATCCTGAAATCGAAAGGATGTTTATCTTATGGGTATTGGGTCAGGCATTCTTTCCAAACTTAAATTTTGTTGCTCATGTTGGTTGCTTTGAAGCGTTAGAAGATCTCGACAAAGCACCAGATTATGACTGGGGATCTTCAATTTTAGGAGAATTGTATTGTGCGCTGGATAAAGCGTCTTTGGGCGATTTTAACTTCGAGGTTAAATTAGGGTAAGTAGAATCTGGCGGGAAATGTCATAATATCTGGGAAGTGTTAATTGAATTGGATGGATGTTAGAATCTAGTAATCTTAGTTCTGAATTTCTGTTGGGAAGTCTTTGGATATGTGAGTTGTATCACTATATACATATTCATCTTTGCAATATGATGTTAATTTAAAGGTCGAGTTGAAGTCGGATGTTGTGGAGCAATGCGGGAAACTTGGTCCAGTGGAGCTAGTTAAGGTACGCAGAGAACCCTTGTGATGTTTTTCCTAATGTTCCTGTCTGAAATATATCGATGTATTCTTGGAGATTATTGACAAAGAATACAAGAGTTGTTACAACATGGAAATTTATTATTCCAATACCATTGAAAGGCATCAACTAGTTGTGTGTGATATTAATTTCTAGATATTAGTTCAACTTTTATTGTCCCTTCATTCTCTTTATGAGAATACTGATTTCTTTTTACTTTTCTTGGTTCTCAATATGATTCATCTGCTGACCGTGTACTATTGTTGGTAGTTGAAAATAGTTTATGTTGATTTCAGTAATTTCGAGTGTGTACGGGTGAGAAACAATTTAAACCCTAAACAATGTACTGCAAGGGAGTACTTTAAGTTTGAGAGATAAATCTGTACAAATCCATCCTAAACCAAGAAATGGGCATTCCGGACTTGCTTCGGTCACAAAGTGGAGGAGAATGGGTTGGTTTTTGGGAGGGAAGCAAGGAAAGTGATGAGACTAGAATAGTTGATTCTGGAAGAGTAGTTGTGTTACAGTGACTTGTATCAGAAAAGTGGGAAGGCTAACAAATGGTAAGCTAGCAAGTATTTTATGAGTGTTGTATATTCCTGAATGAACTTGTTGTTCTGTGGAAATAGGTAAGACCTATTTATACAATTCGAAGTGAAATGTACTCTGGTCTCATTAAGATATGGATAAATGGGTAAGTAAATGGGAGGAGGTGATAACCGCATGCATGTAATTTATGTTCCATAAAACCGTTAACGTATGGAATTGATGTTCCATAAGGCTGTTAATGCATGAAATTGATTGTTGAGCGTTTCACCATTGACTCCCTACATTTATTGACCGCCTCACCCTTATGACACTTCCTTATGACGGGCGTAGTATATGCCGCCTGCTGTAAACCGCCAAACCAATACCCAAAGACGATCCCCCAGTTTGTGATATGTGTTTGATGTCTCGAATACACTACACCATTTTAAGGGATTCACAACCCAGGTTTGCAATGGCACTAGCACGGTTGCGAATGTTTTGGTTTCTAATTGCAACTGATTTATTTTCGCAACGGAGGACTGACGTTGCTAATTTTGCAACCTCACAAGAAAGGTTGCGAATCACAACTGAGCTGGGTTCAAGCGTGTGAACCACGTGCGTGGTTGGGAACACTAGAACTTATAAACATGCCCCAATCAAACTTCGGTCAATACTTTTTTTTTCCACCCTTCACAGCTACGGGCTTTATCCTCATCATTTTTTCTTATCTCTTTCTCAGCCACAATCTTATCTTTTTCTTTTCTCTCTTTTTCTATCCTTCGAAAAGAAAAACTCTCCCTTAAATCTTTGGTTCTCTCTTTTTCAATCTGCTATGGAGAAATTTTGTTCTACGGAAATCCAACCAGGTAAAAAACGTTTAATCATGTTTTTTTTTTTTTTTGTGTGTTTATGTTCGCAGGCATCGATCTGAGATTTTAGGTCCTCGATATGAAATTTTAGGTCATCGATCTGAGTAGTTTCAGCTGGAGTTATAACTCTATATTACTTCAGTTTCTACTGTAAGGTCATCTTTAAGCTTTAGTTTCATGTTTTGGGTTCAATTTTAGGTCAGTTAGGTTGTCTGTGAGATTTTTTTTTTTCCGATTTTGAATGGTTCCCACCGAGTATGGAAATAAGAGATCATGATAAGATATAGATCTATTCATATCTATTTAAAGAAAAAAATTACATCCAATTTCAAACTGTCTGAAATTAGGGTTTTTTCAATTTACTGTCTAATGTATTAAAATGGATTAGTTATGTCAAAATTAGAATTGGTTTGCATTTTTTAGTAAGTTTTATTAATCTAATGTTGTGGATATTATCAATTTAAAGTTTTTAAGTATGTCCAAACCTAAAGAAATTGGAGTTGATATTGTTGAGATTAAATTCCTTTTTTTTTTCTTTCTTAATTCAGTAGCAATTTGTTTGAATGAATGACTTAAAATTTCACATATGCGTAGTTTGGTAACTCATTATGGGACAATGTATCCATATTTTTCAAATCAACAACATCATATCCATTCATCTATCTGTATATATTACCCAAATCAAATGGTATCGTGACACTAGCTAGCTTATTCAATGCTGAACTACTGCGTTGTATATATCTCTGGAACTGACTACCTTATTATGACCAAACCAAGATTCAAGCATCAAAAATTCCTACAGAACACTCATAATTTTGAGTTAGATGTACATCTAGTAGCCACCGTGCTGTCCACATACTTCCTTTATGCATAGTAGTAGTAAGCATTTCATTTGTCTTTTGAAAACAGAGTTTAAGTTAAAGAGTTATCTATTCATGGAGTTTATCCTGTTTCACCTAGTAGTCAAGATAAGAAGAAAGTGAAATGAAGACAAACAACTATTAAGATAGAGATACTAAGTAGTTACAAAGCTAGTTCTATTCATGGGGTTTATCCTGAAGAGATACTTCACGCTTCAGAGCGTACACTTCATGAAAGATGCGCTTCACATGACCGCTTCAGAGCGAAATGCTGAAATTTGAAGCGAAGCGTACGCTCCGAAGCGTGAAGCGTACGCTTTTAAAAACCATGATCAGTAGGGTGAATTGGTGGTGATGGAATATAATGATAATGATCAAGTATAGAA
This sequence comes from Papaver bracteatum, assembly GCA_023529315.1. NCBI lineage: Eukaryota > Viridiplantae > Streptophyta > Magnoliopsida > Ranunculales > Papaveraceae > Papaver > Papaver bracteatum. The sequence goes on from JAJJWX010001331.1 coordinate 15,102, forward strand.
TGATGGTAAAGATTTTCTAAGATAATTAAGGACATAAAATCTACAACATTAATGTGACAACATTAGGGATGCGAAGTGTAGAGAAACAATCGAAGTTATAAGGCACTGGGTATGCACCAAGGTATGAGAAATGACATTACAAGTTATACTTAACTCCCTTATTTAGTAGGGACACCGATATGAATAGGTGTTGTGGTATTAAAACTTTTTTATCAACTTACTCTGTGTACTTGGGTACATATTTGACATTGTTTGGAGTACTGGCGGTGGTGGCTCCAAGTGCGATAAACTTGGAAGGTATATAATTCTTCCCGTTTTCTTAAGTTCAAAATGAAGTTTGAAGTTGTAGGTTGTTCAGTATTTAACTTGGTTCCAAACTTAACGTCAGAGTACCTTTTAAAAGGAGCGGAAATGAAACTCATCCATATTTGTTCCACTGTAGTTTGGGGTGATGGAGATGGCTGGAATCTACAAAATTGATACTCGAAATTAAGCATTAAAGGGCTAAGTAAGTTATGTATACTTGGTACTTCGCCCATATCTCTTGCATTGCAAATTCTAATTATTTCTAAAATTATTTCAAATCATAGTTAAAAGATGATTTTAATTATTATACTTATTACTAACCTTGCATGTAGTTGACCGTAAGACCAGGTATATCTATTTTAGCTGTAATAGTTGGAACAACTACATGTATTGGTGCCTGCATCACAGACCAACATTTATTCATTGCATACTTTAAGCACCGCCCCAGTAGGTGCTAGCACAGTAAAATTTTAGTGTTAATACCAATTTAGGTGGTAATCTGAACTTAATTTATTTCTTTTAGAGATAATGTTAGAGTTCCTTTTCATGGGTTTGGTTTTGATTTCAGTTTGTGAGTCAATTTTATGTTTAGTTTCTAGGCAATGGTTTTCTTCTATACAGTTGAACATCTTTGTTTATATATAATGATTTTGGTTGTGTTTTGCAGGTACTGATAGAAGTAGTTCAAAACAAAAGAAATAAGAAAAGGAAATTATCCATTTAATGTGCCAATCACTTAAAAGTCTACGTACACCTAATTATCCATTTAAGCATATTGTATTTTTTTTTGTAGGTAAACTTGTTGTTCATAATCGATGTGTTTGGAGAGGGACTACTACATACACCTAATTGCTCATGAGTTGTATGATTCAATTTACCTAAAACAGTTTGTAGTTATTTTTAGTTTCGTGGTTGAGCTCGACAAAGCGATTCACGATGTCTTGGTGCTTGACATGTAATATTGTAACTCATATGTATTGCAAAAATATTAAAATTCCCTTTAAACAGAAACCTGTCACCTTCCTCACTTTGAAGTACGAGAATTGAACTTGTATTTTCATTAAGTCATGCAGTAGGGGTTGAGGGTCACATGTTTCATTTTATTATGTACTTTGATTTGAGTAACTTATAATCGTCTTTGTTTGACATGGAATGCAGTGTTTCTTCATTGGCGTGGTTTATGTTCAACTAGAATTCAAGTTTCGTACCTTCCAATACTATTGGTCAAAGAGTTTTAACAAGACCATTTAAGTAAGTTTCATTTGTAATCTAGCTTACTACCTCTAGTATCTAGCTTGTGCATACTCATCTTTCAACTGCCACTTGCTTGAGTAAAGCTTACCAAGTATATTCTTTTTATTTTTTATTTTTTGACTGAAGGAAAATTTTACTAGACTGATTGCTCTTGCTGGCATTGCCGCAAATCTCTCATTATGCCAAGTATATGTATGCTAACGATGGATTTGGAAATTTTGGTCTCCATTTTTGATTTCAGTTTGTGAGTCAAGTTTATGTTTAGTTTCTAGGCAATGGTTTTCTTCTATACATTTGAACATCTCTGTTTATATATAATGAATTTGGTTGTGTTTTGCAGGTACTGAGAGAAGTAGTTCAAAACAGAAGAAATAAGAAAAGGAAATTATCCATTTAATGTGCCAATCACTTAAAAGTCTATGTACACCTAATTATCCATTTAAGCATACAGTATTTTTTTTTTTGTAGGTAAACTTGTTGTTCATAATCGATGTGTTTGAAGAGGGACTACTACATACACCTAATTGCTCATGAGTTGTATGATTCAATTTACCTAAAACAGTTTGTAGTTGTTTTTAGTTTCGCGGTCGAGCTCGACAGAGGATTCACGATGTCTTGGTGCTTGACATGTAATATTGTAACTCATATGTATTGCAAAAATAATAAAATTCCCTTTAAACAGAAACCTGTCACCTTCCTCACTGTAAAGTACGAGAATTGAACTTGTATTTTCATTAAGTCATGCAGTAGGTGTTGAGGGTCACATGTTTCATTTGATTATGTACTTTGATTTGAGTAACTTATAATCGTCTTTGTTTGACATGGAATGCAGTGTTTCTTCATTGGCGTGGTTTATGTTCAACTAGAATTCAAGTTTCGTACCTTCCAATACTATTGGTCAAAGAGTTTTGACAAGACCATTTAAGTAAGTTTCATTTGTAATCTAGCTTACTACCTCTAGTATCTAGCTTGTGCATATTCATCTGTCAACTTCCACTTGCTTGAGTAAAGCTTACCGAGTATATTCTTTTTCTTTTTTATTTTTTGAATGAAGGAAAATTCTACTAGACTGATTGCTCTTGCTGGCATTGCCGTAAATCTCTCATTGTGCCAAGTATATGTATGCTAATGATGGATTTGGAAATTTTGGTCTCCATTTTTTGGTCTCCATCGATTTTACTTTACAGATTTGATATTGGTGTATCTGCACTATGTCGTTTATTCTGATCTATGACCTCTTCAACTGCTGTTACAGTCTCTTAATTTTTGTAGAATAGTTGTTGTTGGTTCCAGTGTTTGCTCATTTAAATTTTGTTTACTCATCTCAGGTCTGGAGACTGCAAGCTGCCTTTGGTGAGAACATAAATCACAAATGGATCTATGAAAGTTTTATTATCAGAGATGCTAAGGTCAGTGGACTTGGAGGAATGGATCTAATTTCAACACTCATTAGAATTTAGTGATACCACTACCTCTAGTTATATAGTAGTCAGCTCATGAGACACTATAATCATTTGCTTCTTCCATTACCAAACTTTAAGTGTGTTCATTGTCGTCGTTTGACAAATGATAGCTTACTAATTTATGTTTTCTGCAATTATATACCTCATTGCAGAACTACTCTTTACTAATTCCTTTTTACTTCTGCAACTTTAGAAAGTTTAATAATTACATGACTTTAATTCGGTATCTTGTCTGTCACCAAGCTTCTGTGATATAGTTGTAGTTGCAGGAAATCCTACAACTACACCCTCAGTAGAATTTGTAAAACTTTAAAAAGTTTTTGATGAAGAATGACAATTTTGATTAATATTCTCAATTGATTACAAAGAAATATGTTAATGGAAATTAGAACAGTTACAACTTTCTCCGTTTTCTCTCCTAAGACTTTATCTAACACTCACTCAAAGAACCTCTCTAATCTAGCATTTGAACTACTATTTATAGTGAAATCTGTACAACTGTATATAACCTGTGAATCATCGCAACCTATGATCGTAAATTTATTCTTTATTCGCAAACCCTTCACGCTTCTCCCGTGTTTCTTATACCATTGCATTATCTTGCGACACTTTTCTCTTGTACTTGTTACTATGTTCGTAACCCCACATCTTGCGATATTCGGTACCTACATCTTGCCTCTTCTCATGTCATTTCTGCGAAGAAGTAATGATCATGAGAATATAACCATTACTTATTCTTTATTTTCCTTTTTTATCAGAATTCGAACACGTCTTTTATAACCGTCTTTTCCTAAATATTCCCTTATATATACTCCTTTTATTCCCTTCCTTATCTTTTTACCTTCTCTTTTTACTTCTGCAACTTCATCTTCTTCTTACATCACTTCTTCGGTTATCGCCATCTTTTACTGTTAATTCCATCATGAGTTCTCCGAGGTAATTTTCTTTTTATCTCTCGCATCTTTCACTTGTTTATCTCTTTTATTTCTATTTAATTCATTGTTTGATTTTGATTTCTTTCAGCAAAACTATTTCTCCGATGAAACCTTCAACTAAAAACTCAAGCCCTAGCTCTCGAAGAAGAAAATATGAGAATCAAAAGGTAGTTAAAATACTTTGAATATATTATTTCCTCAGTTTTTAATATACATTTTGATTCGTAGGTCGGTGAAAAATCCAACCCTACCAAGAGATCTCGTATTATCAAATCCAAGCCATCAATTTCAATCAGTGATTTCCTTCCTGTGATTGATAAAGAATTTTCCTCTCCTCCTCGTGAAAACACTTCTTCGCAAACTCCTGCCTCTACTCCATTACCCAGTATTCAGTCTCCCACCCCTTTCAATTTATCAACACTTCTTCAAGATCAACCTTCGCAAGCTACCTTCTCAACCTCTTCTCTTGAAAAACCCATTTTAGCTCCTAATCCTTTGAGTGCTATTTATCCAAGCAATTTACAACTTGTTTTGATTCCTTCGAATTCTTCTCCCCTTCCTCAAGAAGTTCGAGATGGAATTTATTCAGCTTTCCAGATGTTATCTGATGTTTTGAGTAATACTGCGAAGTCTTCAAATGTTCGCTCGCAGTCTGAATTTTGCGAAATGTTCAACAACTTCATCAATCCTGATGTTTCTATTTCACGTCAAGCCCTGGAAAAAGAAGTTGAATTTCTTAGCAAAACTCAGGAGTATTTGAAAGCGGAGTGTGAGAATCTTCGTAAGGAGAATCATCAGCTCCAAAATGATTCTCTAGATTGTGCAATCCTTCATAAGAGGAATGATGCATTAAAAGGTATTGCTATTATCTTTATATTTTCTCCTTTTGTTTGTTTCTATTTCTCGTATGTTTGAAACACCCATTAAAACCCATTCCCCTTTATAGAATCAATCCAGAAAGGTAGAATTTTGGTACTTCATCATGAATCAGTCGCAGAAGAATTTCGAGCCAAGCATGAAAGTCTTTTGAACCAATTTTCCCACTTATCTAGTCTTCATTCATGTGCTCTTGATAATTTAGATGCCCTTTTCCAAGAGAATACCCAACTAATTTACGATCACAAATTTTTGAATGATGAAATATCTCAGCTCACTTCTTCTTTAACTAAAGCCGATTTAAGAATAGAAACCCTATTAGAAGAGAATGAAACCTTATCAGAAGAAAGATGTTCGTATTTGAATACAATGGTCGTTTCTTCGCAACAATTGAATATTCTTCAGAGTAAATGTTGCGATCAAGAAAATCTCCTTTATTTGTTAAAAGGTGAACTTGAGGAATTAAAGAAGTCTTCAGAGGCATAGAGAAGTTCTTTTGATGCCGAGAAGAAATCCCTTCTTAATAAGAATATAATCTTGAATACTAAGAGGAATATTAAAGAAGATTATTCCCAACTAGAAAACCTTAATACAAAACTTGCGAAGGATAATAAATTTCTTCTTTCCAAAGATCAAAAGCTTCAATCCAGACTTGAAGGATTAGTTGGTGATGGTTTTGATAAAGCTATGGATCATATGAAGAATTGTTGTCTATCTTTAGATCAATTTCTTTCCTCACAAAGAGAAGGTAGTCATTAAAATTTGAATGCCTTTGATATACCTTTAAGCTTTGTTATATTAGCAAAATTGATTCTTTGAATTTTGTTTCACTCGCAGAATCTGAGAACAATCTTCGCAATGCTAAAGATGGATTGGAGACCACCTGTTCTGAGCTTCGCAAGAAGAACGCTTTGCTTTCTACTCGTTTGATCAATTCTCGTGATCGTGCCAATCGGAGATTCAACTATCTTTCTTATGCCAAAGATATTGAAGATACTAACCACCATAAGGATCTACTTCTTGAAAGTAATTTGAAAGCTCAAGTCTTCGTAAACAATATTCTCTTATCAAAATCCTTACTTCTAGTGAAAGTTGAACCTCTGGAAATATCTGATGATGAATTTGCTCGTGATCCTGATAGTGACTTTGATTACGAGAGTGATGATGAAAGACTTGATAGTGAAAAATAATTTATCCCTCAAGGAGAAGTTCCAGTTGAAGACTCTACAGAGGGTAATTTTTCGCAAGAATTGAACACTGCTGATGATCCTACTCATCTTAAAGATCCAGCACAAAGTGTTGATGGAGAGAACTAAGCGTGATAAACTTCTTTTCCCAAGTTATCGTTAATCCTCTTGTTTTTCTTTCTTTTGAACTCTTTATCTTGGTTACTGTTGGTTCTCTTTTTACAAACAATTCTGCTTACTGTTTATGTTCCTTAAGAAGTATATTTTATATTTTGCGATAATGAATTGACCTTTCTCTAATTGAATACTTTCTTGATTTTCATAAATTGAATAAATTGATCATATGAAGAGAAATAACATATCTTAAAGACTTAGCTTAGTATTCCCTTTCCCCTTATTATTGCTCTTCAGGTGATCAATTGTTGTTGTAAGTATTAGAATATTTGCCTCCGTTTAAGTTGCGAAGTTTCAGGTTGTTGCGAAGTAAATAAGAAATCTCCCCCTTGAAGTATAAGAAGTATGAAACCTCCTTGAAGAATTATGAAACATCCTTGAAGAAGTATGAAAATTATGAAACATCCTTGAAGAAGTATAAGAATTATGAAACATCCTTGAAGAAGTATAAGAATTATGAAACACCCTTGAAGAAGTATGAAAATTATGAGACATCCTTGAAGAAGTATAAGAAGTATTCAATCCTTGAAGAATTTAATGAGTATGAAGTATCCATCCTTGATTGCGAATAAAATTGCCTCTTTTTGTAGGATTTCTTGATACATATTCTTGTTGAGAATATAAAGAATCTCTAATGACATTGATGGAATTGAATTCATTAGTTTCTGTGGTCTTATCATGCCTTCCTAAGTAAAGGTCTTACTTTGCCACCTCTTTTGCGATAAAGTCGCAGGACGTTGGTGCACTCGCATACCTCAACCCCTTGACTTTATCTTAACAATATTTTTGTGTTTGTGATAATATGACAAGTCTGAATATACTTGCGAATATACAGCCTTGTGACATTATCGTCTTGCGATGAAATCGTAGGACGTTATCACACTTTCGTGTAATAACTCATTGATCTCATCTTAACTTCTTTGTATTTAATTCTGCGAGTATATATATATTTTATTTTATTTTACTCGCAGAAATACGATTGTTGCACAAATATGACAAGCCTTTATGTTCTTGCGAACAAAAAGCTTTGTGACATTTGCGTCTTATAGCACGTATCATCTCCCTAATGGAGGGTGCTGCCCTTTATCTTCCCCTTGGTTGCCCCTTCAAGGAAGCGTACATCGACCATACAAGGTTAGCTCTTCCCATCTGGTTTTTCCAACAACTAGCTTTTGTTCGCAACCTCTTATCCTTTTTGCCTATAGGGCTTATAGTTATGAGGCTGCACCCTATGGGGTATCTTTGGGCCAAGTGCATCATTTGCCAAGACTTGTCAAGAATGGCAGATGTGCTTCAAACCCATCCGGCACTCTTGACTCAACCGTGTACCTCGGCGCCTTGATCGTTTTCTGCACTTCTTGATGAAGTTCTTGATGAAGAATGACAATTTGTAAAAATAGTAACAATTTGGAAATCCTACAACTACACCCTCAGTAAAATTTGTAAAACTTTAAGAAGTTTTTGATGAAGAATGACAATTTTGATTAATATTCTCAACTGATTACAAAGAAATATGTTAATGGAAATTAGAACAGTTACAACTTTCTTTGTTCTCTCTCCTAAGACTTTTTATAACACTCACTCAAAGAACCTCTCTAATCTAGCATTTGAACTACTATTTATAGTGAAATCTGTACAACTATATATAACCTGCGAATCATCGCAACCTCTGATCATAAATTTATTCTTTATTCGCAAACCCTTCACGCTTCTTCCGTGTTTCTTATACCATCGCATTATCTTGCGACACTTTTCTCTTGTACTTGATACTATGTTCGTAACCCCACATCTTGCGATATTCGGTACTTACAATAGTTTATCAGTCTTCTGGTTTCTAGTGTACTACATACTTTTTTGTTTATTATTGTCATCTTGAATTTCCAAAATATTTGAATTTTGATTTCATTTCTGGGCATGCATATTAAGCATGAGATGTACAGATATGAAGTTGTGTCGACTAAAATTGAAATGCGCCTTGCAAAAGCAGAAGCAATTAATTGGACATCTCTTGAATATACCAGGGAAAATACAGTTCAGCATTAATTGAACTCGCCATCAGGTAGGATAATATGCTTATTGTATGGGTTTGTGGGTTTTAGGAAAACTATAAATACATGCTTCATTGAGTGTAATTTGATACTATCAATCTCTTGCATGAGCTACGTGTTAGTGCGAAGTATGTGGGTTCTTTTGATTTGCTTATATAACCTTCTATTTATTTATTAGTCTTTGACTCAATCTTTATAAGCATATTTGATATCTAAGTGGAAGAATTTGTGATGCTTTGTTCACAGGTTAATTGAATGATGCTTTGTTATGAGATCAGAAAGGTTGGAGGAGATAGCAGCTGCTAGCCATTAGGTCCCTTAGCAGCTGCAAGATTTGTAAGTTTATGTAGCATCTCCTTATAGTGATTTAAGTTAGAAGAACTTAGGAATTTCGTAACTTTCCATGAACTGAACTTAGGAACCAAATATGTTTCTAATGTGTACACTAGTTTGTTGTGATACTTAGAATACATTTATATCAAATACTCAGAATTTTTGTTAACATCAATTGAAGAATCCATTTTTCATAATATGATATAGTTTTGTATGTTGAATGAATGAATGACATAGTTTGTATATCTGTGGAAATGATGAATATGGGGAACTGGGTAACTGCATGGGGGAAGTGGATTTTGACCAAGTCAATGAAGACTTGACCTTCTTCTTTTTTAGGTTGCAAAATATTAGCAACATCTTTAATCTGTTGCTAAATTATAACCAGAACCAATAAATTAGAACCAGAACTAATAACATTTAGTTCCGGGTATGGGTATTCCTTGAATTTGAAATAGCTTAGCAACGACAGATCACGGTTCCGGGTAGGTGTATTCCTGGCCAAGAGTCGCAATGTATCTTATGCCGTTGCGAAAAAAATGCAAAGCCGTGTTTTGAAACGCCAATCTGTCGTTGCAACTCCAGTCAGCAATATACATATTCTGTTGCAAATCCCTAAAAATGGTGTAGTGATATTTTTGTGGAAAACATGTGGCACGTCGTGGTTGCCTGCCAAGTCGAGCTTGGGAGACTTGGTAGCTTGGTGACCTTCGACGGTCGAGATCTTGCATCTTAAGAGGCAAGGTAGCCGTTGATCGTCGCACACTTTTGTTCGTTGGTGGACGCATAGGGAAGGCCATCATCGTGGCGCGGCTAGGTTGGCATGTCGTTGGCATGGCATGGTTTGGCATGCCAAACTTATATTTCCGGGCCAAAGGTTACCATATGTTGTCTGGTAACCTTGGATGGCTAGGATTTGCTCCTAGGGTTGAAGAGAAACCGTTGATTTTTCCACGCTTTCATTTTGGTAGCCATGTAGGGAAGGCCAGCATGGTGGCGCGACTAGGTTGGCACGCCATTGGCATGGCATGGTTTGGCGTGGACAAACTTAGGTTTACGGGCCAAAGGTTACGATGTGTTTTCTGGTAACCTTGGATGGATAGGATTTTCTCTTGGATTTGAAGGGAAACCGTTGATTGTTGCATGCCTTCGTTTGATAACCGTGTAAGGAAGGCCAGCATGGTGGCACGGATAGGTTGGCATGCCGTTTGCATGGTATGGTTTTGGCTTGGGATGTGGGGCCAATGGTTTTCCATGGGCGCATGGCATGGCTAGCTTTGGATAGGTGTGGTTTTGTCTTGGCATATGGGGCCAAGGGTTTTCCATGGGCGCATGGCATGGATAGCTTTGGCTAGGTACGGTTTTGGCTTGGCATGTGGGGCCAAGGGTTTTCCATTGGCGCATGGCATGGATAGCTTTGGTTAGGTGCAGTTTTGGCTTGGTTAAATTTATTAAATACCCTTAGTTTTGGCCCCCAATAAATTTACCTTTATACAACAATATAAATACCCCTATCATTTAAATACTTTATCCATTAAAAGATAAATTACCTTAATACCCTCACTTACAATATTATTTTCCATTTAAAAATCTTATCCATTAAAAAATTCTATTATTTCATTTCACCACCACCAACAGCACCGCCGCCACCATCACTCCGCCGCCGCCACCACTCCGCCGCCATCACTACCACCACGGTTGTTTCCGCCACCACCGTTGCCACTCCGCCACCACCACCACCACTGTTGTTGCCGCCGCCACCACTGCTGTTGCCGCCACCACCGCCGCCACTCCGCCACCACCACCACCACTGCTGTTGCCGCCACCACCGCCGCCGCCATTAATATTAGGCGTCAACAACTGAAAATATTTGTTGATCCAAAAAATCAAAAGTTCAAAAATATTTGTCAAATTTGGTTGTTGATACCATTTTTCTATTGTTGATACACAAACTTGTTGTTGATACCATTATTCTATTGTTGATACACAAACCTTGGTTGTTGACTCCCTAAACTAAGGTCGATTTCTATTGTTGATACACAAACATTTGATGTTTATTCCTAACACTAAGATCAATTTCTATTTTTGATACACAAATATTGGTTGTTGATTCCATTTTTCTATTGTTGATACACATATATTGGTTGTTGATACCATTTTTCTATTGTTGATACAGATACACTGGTTGTTGACTCCTTACACTAAGATCAATTTCTATTGTTGATACACAAATATTGGTTGTTGATACCATTTTTCTATTGGTGATACACAAACCTTGGTTGTTGACTCCTTAAACTAAGGTCAGTTTCTATTGTTTATACACAAACACTGGTTGTTGATTCCATTTTTCCATTGTTGATACACTAACATTGGTTGTTGACTCCATTTTTCTATTGTTGATACACAAATATTGGTTGTTGATACAATTTTTCCATTGTTGATACACAAACATTGGTTGTTGACTCCCTAAACTAAGGTCAATTTTTATTGTTGATACACAAATATTGGTTGTTGACTATCTAAACTAGTAGGTTCTGCTTAGAACCTCAAACTTAATGCCTATAGAAGGAAAAGGACAACCCGAACATGAGAGAAGACCACGTACTTCGGATCGACTCCCATAAAATGAGGATTCATCTGTACCCCGAACCACCTGTTGGATGCATCAGTGGATGTAATAATCAAGTTAATGCATGTTGCATTATCTAGGAAGATAAATCATATAATACAGTGAGAGTTATATGCCCATGTGACACACAGTCAGAGTTATTTGCCCATGTGACAACAGTTCTGCAATTCATAACACATGCATCAATTCAAACAAAATAGAAGGTTGAAAGGTAGTACCAGTCATGAATCAAATTTCCTGTTGCATGTGATTTTAGAGATGAACCTCTAGCACGAGAGTTGCAACCGGTGACATAGAGTATCAATGTCACCTGCCACAAGAAAAAAAAATGGAAAGGAAAGGAAAATCATTGAAGGGAACAAATTATCTCAATAAGCTGAACAGGCGCATCTGTTTGTGAAGTAAAGAAACAACATGCAAATTCACAGGAAACCATGCAAATACACTAGTTTTAAAGGAGCGCAACTACTTTGTCCACACTAGTCTGAAGTTTGAATCCTGTTTTGTGCAACCGCAGACACACTAAGAGATGATTTCTTTAATGCTCAAGGTCGTGAGGCCATTGGTCCGTCACGTACAATCTCCTCCCATAATTGACCAGCCAAATTGAGAACAAATACAATAATTGATCGAAACACGACAACCCACAGAAATGAACTTCCTCACTTAGTTTAACAACATAATACATTGCATGTTATAAGCACATATCTGGTTAAGATAGTTAACAATGATTCATAAATTGAACTTACCTGAACACTGAAAAAAAAAAGTCGTAGAAAGTAACTCAAGTCCTCTATCATCTATAACATGTAATCACACATTCACACAAATGAAAACCCATATAAATATCAAATGCCACTTTATTTAACCTGCAACAAACACCGCATATTTCTATAAATCACAAGAGTAAGAGAGAGAGATACCGTAGGAGATATAAACTAGAAAACAACTCCAAATAAAAGTAACGCAATAAGAATAAAAAGAGTTAAAAGACCTGCAAAGAACAACAGAGAAATCATAGATTAGTATCAAGAACAAATTAATCAACCAAATTTTGAAATGTTAACCGAATTGAATGAAGTAGGTAATTAACTAACCATTGTAGCGATAACGGAGACGAGTACCATCTTGTGAAAGGGCACCAGGAATATCATTACCAGGAAGAAGAGATCCAGCAAGACCTAAGTAAACCAAGTAGGAGTCAAGTATACATACCTAGGGCATACTAAAATCAAACAAACAAATCAGATCAGTTGAATACATGAAAATAAAACACAAATGCACTGAAGAAGTGATTTAAGATTGACTTACTGAACTCCATGTAGGAATTGAAGATTGAATAATTGATTCCAACTCCATTTTCCCTAAAATTAGCTTATACCACTTGTTTTGAAATATGGTAGGAGACGGTGTTGAAATCTTATATGTTTAGTATGTTGTTTCCGCCACCAGTTACAACAAAAATTTCTAACCTATTTCCATCTACACCACCACCGATTACAGTATCACCATCACCAACAAAAACTTAACCAAGGAAATGGAAATCATCATTTTTTATTTTTTTATGATGATTGAATTTTCAGATTCAATTATTGATGACAATTTTCATCATCAGTTCCCAAACGATGCTCGAGATTAGGATTTAAAATTCAATTTCTTCTTGTTTATCACCGAATTTAGGTTTTGATGTTCAAAATCGATCCAAATTGATTGTCTAGGAAGAAGTGGTGCTGGTGGTTGATTCGGTGGGTGTATATGAGGTGGTGTTGGAACTGGCGGTGAGATTGGTGGAGGTAGTGATAGAGTGGATATGGCGATAATGGAGATGGTGGTTATTCTCTGGATCTCAAAAATCTCTTCTTCGCTCTAAAGTATAACGCAGGGATAAAAATGTATTATTAGTTTTTTCGGATTCCTCTTAGACTACGGAGGGGTATTTGTAAAGGTCTTAAGGGAAGTTTTGAAGGCCCATCCAAACAAGGGAAAATTATATAATTCCCACTTTTGGCTTGGCTTGTGGGGCCAAGGGTTTCCCATGGGCGCATGGCGTGGCTAGCTTTGGCTAGGTACGGTTTTGGCTTTCCATGTGGGGCCAAGGGTTTTCCATGGGCGTATGGCATGTATAGCTTTGGATAGGCACGGTTTTGGCTTGGCAAGTGGGGCCAAGGGTTTTTCCATGGGTGCATGGCATGGATAGCTTTGGCTAGGTGCAGTTTTGGCTTGGCATGTGAGGCCAAGGGTTTTCCATGGGCATATGGCGTGGCTAGCTTACGCTAGGCGCGGTTTTGGCTTGGCATGTGGGGTCAAGGGTTTTTCCATGGACACATGGCGTGTCTATCTTTGGTTAGGCACATGACCAAGTTAGGGTTTTGGTCCAAAGGTTGCTTGGTAACCTTAGACAGCCAGGATTTTCTTCTGGAATTGAAAGGAAACCGTTGATTGTTGCACACCTTCGTTTTGATAGCCACGTTGGGAAGGCCAGCATGGTGGCGCATCTAAGTTGGCATAAGTCCATGGAGAGGTGCGTTTGGCATGGAGCGGTAGGTGTGGCTGGCATGGTTTATCGTTGGCACAGGGTGCAGTTAGCATGGTTGGCATGCTTTTGCGTGGTTAGTATGGCTGGCATGATTTTCCATTGGAATAGAGGTGCAGCTAGCATGGTTAGCAAGCTTTGGCGCAGTTAGTATGGATGTCATGATTTTCCATTGGAATAGGGGCGCGGCTAGCATGGTTGGCATGCTTTGGCGTGGTTAGTATGGCTGGCATGATTTTCCATTGGTATAGGTGTGCGGCTAGCATGGTTGGCATGCTTTGGCGCGGTTAGTATGG
>JAJJWX010001332.1:0-71273 GCA_023529315.1 Papaver bracteatum
AAACCCATCCAAACAAATATGACACAAAAACCCCAAGTATCATAAACTGTCTATATTACCCTTCTACTATTTAAATCACCCCAACAAAAAAAAAAAAAAAAATCAACCCCACATTTAAATTTTATTTAAATTATCACCACCAACAGCAGCACCATCGCCACTGCACCGCCTCCGCCACTGCACCACCACCGCCACTACACCACCGCCACCCCTGCACCACCGCCAACCCTGCACCACCACCACCGCCGCCACAGCACCACCACCACCACCACCACCGCCGCCACAACACCACCGCAGCCACCACCACCGCCACCTCCCACCGCCACCTCCCACCACCACCACCGCCGCCACAGCACCACCACCGTGACACCACCGCCACCAGTGCACCACCACCGCCGCCTCCCACCACCACCACCACCGCCACCACTACACCACCGCCGCCTCCCACAACCACCACCACAAATGTACCACCACCACCGCCGCCACATCACCACCGCCACCCCTGCACCACCACCACCACCTCCACCACTGCACCATAGTCGCCTCCCACTGTCACCACTGTACCACCACCACCACCACTGTACCACCGCCGCCGCCGCCACATCACCACCTCTGCCCACCACCTCCGTCACCTCCGCCAACCACCACCGTCGTCACCAACCACCACCACCACCACTTCCAACCGCCACCACCACCGCAGCCAACGACCACATCCACATACGACCACCACCGTCACCGAGAAACACCATCATTATCACCGACCACCCCCACCAAACAACCGCCGCCACCACAAACAATTAATTTGATTGATCAATGTTCAGCAAAATGAGAAAAAATGATGCAACCAAACTGAAAATGAGAAAAAAATGATGAAACCAAACAAAAAAATGATGGAACCAAAACCAAATAATTTCGTGAAAAATGATGTAACTAAATGAAAAAATGATGGAACCAAAATTGGTTTCACCAAAAAATAGATGAAACCGAAATTGGTTTCATCATAAATACGATGAAACCATAATTGGTTTCGCCGATCGCATTGCTCCTTGGCTCGCTTCTTTCGCAACTTCAACTACTTCTTGGCTCAAATCCTGCCACACCACTAGCACCACCAACACCAATACTGAGCAATTGCATCACCACCGCGCCCACCGCTACCAACAAGACCACCGCCAACACCCGCGAGCATCCAACCACCACAGTACCACCACCAACTACTGCCGCCGAGCAAAGACCACCTTTATCACCGACCACCACCACCACCAACCAGCCGCCACTGCCAAAAAAAATGAATTTCATTGATCAATATTCAACCAAACTTAAAAAATGATGAAACCGAACATAAAAAAATGATGAAACCAAACAGAAAAAAAATGATAAAACCAAACAGGAAAAAAATGATGAAACCAAACAGGAAAAATGATGAAACCAAACAGGAAAAATGATGAAACCAAAATTGGTTTCACCAAAAACTAGATGAAACCTAATTAGGTTTCATCATTTTTCACATATTGTCATTTCACCAACATAACTTCAATGATGAAACCAAAAAAGGTTTCATCATTTTTCTATGTATTATCATTTCACCCATATGCCTTGTTGGAAACAGTAACAAATCCTCAACACATTGCAGATTCTCTTGTAATTCCAACAACATCTCTCAGCACCTCAAAAACAAATGTAACATCTATCCGTGTCCCCGTTTTCTATTTTTTTAAGTTGTTGTGTCAAGGTAACATATTGGACACGACACACCGACACTGTGTCCGTGTCCTTGTAACACATATCAGAATATATGGACAAGGGAAGAGAAAAAGGTGCACCTGCCACACATGTGTATCAACAGAAATGGCATGATGTTGATTTAGAGAGAAGAGAGCAATGCAAGCTGCTACCTTGGGACCAACTCCAGGTAAAGTACAGAGTGCTTCAACGGCCTCATGAAGACCCAATTCACGAAGAGAAATAAGCCACTTCGCACCTCCACCAGTCTTCGACTGCAAAGCACTCATCGTATTAACTATGTACTTTTCCCTGCTCAAGTAAGCCAAGATGAAATCATTAACTGGTAGAAATATCTAAGAGTAACACACCTCAGTAAAAGAGAAAGATCCCGGATACATTGTATGTGGAGATCCAAAAAGTGTAGAGACTCGCCCTGACTATGCTTTCTCTAGCAGACGAGATCCAGTAAGAATATGGAGATCCAGTAAGTGTAGGTTGGTGACGACGGCCCTGACTATGCTTTCTCTAGCAGACGAGAACTCTTGTATATCCCACAGTGTAAGAATTGCAGTGATTGATGCAGAAGCCCACTCAGGCTTACCTCCAGTAACATCAGCCAAATACAACATATTTATTACAACTTCAAATATCAAAGCTGGATCCAATGATGAAGACAAAAAGGGATTCAAATGTGTAACCACATCTAAAACTCCAACAACCTTCTCTGCATTTCCCAGTTCCTGCATATTCGCACCTACAACTCCATTACCAGAAGACAAAAAGGAATTCAAATGTGTAACCACATCTAATACTGAGCAATTGCATCACCAATACCATCCACCGCTACCAGTCAGCACCACCGCCAACACCCAACGTACCGCCACCAGCACCACGACCTCCCACCACCCAAAAATATGATGAAACCGATTTTGGTTTCATCATAAATACGATGAAACCGATTTTGGTTTCATCATAAATAAGATGAAACCATAATTGGTTTCGTCGACTGCAACTACTCCTTGGCTCAGTTCTTTCCTGCAAATTCAACTGCTCCTTGGCTCAGTTCCTGCTCAGCTTTTGTAGAAGTAATGACAAGGATGTAACGTGCATGAAACTATATGAAAAGTATTGCTCAAAAGTATTATGAAGAAGTCCACCAGGTTTGTGGAACCAGAAAGAACATAAAACTCGAAAGAGACTATATCACACAAAGAAAATAAAATTCTACACTCATGGGACCTCACTGACATAATCATGGATCTTTAGTAAGATTGTAAAGAAAATTCAAGGATCCCATTTTGATTTCGGTCTTGTTTTCAGTTAGGAAGGGTGGAAGAATCTGAATATCACCATTTTACTTCAGTTGATCCCTCACTTCAGATGCAGTAGAATGGCTGACAATGCTATTTAGTAAACACAAGAGATGATGTTGAACCATTGGTTGTGATAAAGTTAGAAGAGAAAGCATTTGTTGAGCCACATCGAGGCTGATGAGAATTGATTCTGATTGGGAGATTCTTGCAAGAATAGCCGATGCTGCGAAGACTCATGAGAACAGAAGTCACTGAGAAAAGTAGGTTTAGAAGAGTTGGTACAATACCTGACCGAACCAGACGTCGAACATTCTCAGCCAAAGTAGATAGATTTTGTAATGCACCCAAAGCCGACACCTTTGATTCAAGTTTCCCTGAACTGAACACTTCCACAAGATATGCGATTGATCCTTCTTTTCTGAGGGAAGCTCTGCTTTGGTCTGTAAGCACCATTCTTGATAGTGCAGTGGCCATTAGAATCTTACTCATGTCGAGCCGCATAAAGTTGATGTTAAGGGGCATATATGATACAAACCGTGATGCATTCACCATGGACGAAATAGTCGAGACAAGGATAAAAATGCATCATACATTGGTTGATAGTCTAATTTTGGACATCCTAAATCGTGTTAAGGGAGAGGAAACATCTTCAAAATAAGATAAGCAATCATAAAAATCAAGCTAGAAACACAAAAACTATTGAAACTTACGCAAGTAAAAAACAATTTATGTAATACAGTAGTGTGAACCATCCTCGTGTTCCAAGTTATTCTTGGGGGATCTTATATGAATTCTACATTCACGACAAACAATACGAAACACAATTGTATCCCTTGTTTGCATTATGGTTCTGAATTCCATGAAAGTAATCAAGAATGCAGAAAAATGAAAATGAAAAACCAAAAATAGAGAAGAGTTGTTTTACCTTCTTTAAAGTGATGAACCAAGGGTTTGAAATAACCAGCCTCGGCCATATGAAGAACATCTTGGGTATTACTAGACAGAGCATTCAAGAACTTCCCCGCATCACAGAAGCAAGTTTGTTTTCGCCATTAAGTAGTGCTACTAACATAATTATACACCCTTTGATTCTTCCAATTGTCGATCGAACTTCCACAATTTCCGAAAGATGAAGCAATAGTCCTACCACTTCTCTACTCTCCTCAATATTTCGCGCAAGAGATTTGACCAGAATCGTTAAAGACTCGACATCACCCAACTCCAATCGTTAAAGAATCGTTTAAAACAAACTTAAACAACTTTCTGGTGTACTTCACAAAGAGAGTACCTAATCTAGATACTGCAAATGCTTCCTGCATGCTGGACATTCCCTTGTATGGTGTACTAGTTGTGAGTAACACACAGAACACTTATGGAGAAGTTATAGACATCTACCTTATGATCCTAGTGTTTCGTTCTTTCATGTTCAAGCGTCTCTTTGCTATATGACTGATCCAAATGTGGGGTATCAAGATAAAACGGTGAAGAACAGCGACAGTACCACATGAGATATGTTCAACAAGAGCAGGCCAGTGTAGTTAGACCGAATGCATACCTCAGAAGCCACCCATTTGTAAGTACTGGCTTTACAAGTCATCATTTCAATACAATAAATACAACACTAGGTCCAGACTTCTATTTCTTTCACTGCAGCAACACTGAACTAGCTCCACAACTCCGCAGATTCCCCTTCAGTTGCAACAACAAACAGCTGCAACATCAAAAACTTCATATGCTTCTTCTCATTCTTTTCTCGAGCTACACGCCTTCCAAGTTCCAACTTCTCCATTTCAGTCTGTATGACCACCATTGCCAATCTGCATCATTGGTTACGTATAACACGATAATTCCATTTTAATGGCAGCAGCCATCATCATCCACCAGACTTAACCCCGATACTCTAGCTTCTCTACATTTTAATGGATGCTTGTACATCCGAAACTTGGCTCAAACACCATGATATTCTTCATCTTCTCAATTCAGGAAATTCTGCAAGCACATCGTGTGCGTTTTCACCGGTGATTGAGACATGAACTTGCTGATGATTTAATGTGACTAAATCTCCTTCCCTGCGAACATTCATACATTTAACACAAACCCATTCATTCAGTTCAGTTCGAAACATCAAAACCCATCTCAAATCTGTATGGAAGCAAAGATGCAACAGTCTTGAGTCCTGGTTCCTTCTTTCATCATCAAAACACCAACAACAGCAACACCAACATCCTGTAATTCATCTTCTCTACCAAATCCAACATAAACCCACTTCAATCTGTCGAATCCATGGCAACATCACTTCAAATCTCGATTCAATACTTCACTGCAACTACCATCTCAAGACACATCCTTCTAAACTTCATCATACTCTCTACTACTCTGTGATTACCCATCATCAAAACACTAACATCGGATTTTCAATTGAGATAAAGATTTAAGAGATTAAATAAAAATCAATAAAAAACCCTAGAAAATCTTCTGCTAAATTTTTCGTCGCCACCACAAAAACGATTTTTTTAAAGAAAAAACCAGACCACCGCAATTACATGTTGTTAATCCACCGCAACTTTCCCATTTGGTTTTATAGATCTGAGCATTATATACATTTCGACGAAAATAACTCATCACTCGTCTTCAAAAACTATCTATGATAAATCTTAACAATGACCGAAATGTAATGAATTTGGTTAATTAAGATTGTAATAACTTGAATCATTAGGGGTTACTCTTGAATTTAAGAGATTTGTCAGCATATTAATCGAGAAGGTGATATTGGTGGTGGTGAAGGTGAAGGAGGAGGCGATGGAGGAGATGGTGTTGATGTCGATTCGAACATCGAATAGGTTGGTGGCAGCTCGTGTTGTTGGTGGTGGTGGATACGAAGGAGGAGGAAGGGGATGAGGTGATGGTATCGGAAATGGAAGTGGTAGTGGTTTGATGGTGGTGCGACGGTAGGAGGTGGTGGTGGTTTTAGGGGAAAGAGGAAAACGAAAATGAAATCACGGAAGGTGAAGAAAAATTTATGCGCATACATACAGTAAAGGGCAGGTTTGGAATATATAAATTTAATAAAAACTAAATTTTAAAAAATTTATTTGGATTGGGGTTTTTGTCTCATTTTTATTTGAAACGGTTTTTATTTATTAGAAATAATATGACTGGTTTTTTCTTATCACTAGTTTGTTCACCTAGGGGTTTTGTCACTAGTTTTGTTTTATTGAGGATAGTTTTGGAAATAAATTAAAAAAAACTAATCCCAAAATTGTGATAAACAAAGTATACGCTTTTGTCAAATAATTCATCACCTCTGGTGAATAAATTTGTAAATTTGATGCCCAAAAAAAAAAAAAAAATCCTATAATTGAAGCACAATTATTTTCCATTTCATTTGTTCAGTATGCATTCTTTTGATCTTCACATTATTACCCAACAAAAGGTCTTGACTTGAGAATAGATACAAGTCTGGGTTGAATATGGATAGAATCAGATTCCATATCTACCATATTATCTACCAACCATAATATGCCACTCATATTACTAGTTAATAAGATAATGGAAGGAGCATAATCATCTTTTTCTCCCAACAGAAATATATGCCAATCTTCTTATACAAGCCTTAAACCTATAACCACTCCTTAAATCTCCATTATTACCACAACAGAAGTTCATGCTGCACACAAACAAGAAGAGCAAAACATACACGTATGGCTAAACAGCCTTCGTCGAGTGAAAAGCTAGTAGCAATATGTTTGGGTCTTCTTGCGGTGCTTTCACCATTATATATTGATCAAAAGGCATCAGAGGAAGAGGAAGAAGAAGATGTTTACGAGTTTAGCTTTGCTTCATGGTTACCTCTCTTGCTCGTGGTTTTAATGGTGTCTATCTATTGTTCTCGCCAACTAGACCAGAATTTTACTAACTTTGATCCTTACTGGATTCATAGAGTTGGTGGTTCCTCGTGTGGCATCATCTTCCTACTCGTAGTTATTGCATTGGTTCTCAAGTTTAAAGCTTCACTTATGGTCTAGTTGTATCCTTAGTTCTGCAAAGAAGCCATGGAAGAAGGGTGTCCCGTAAGGCCGGTACTGGCGTCAAGATGCTACTGAGTTGTCTGCTTCACTATCTAACAATACTATGCTTTAAATCCATGTAAACATAAAACATTGTTGTGCCAAAGTTCAGTGTCAGTTTTCATATGAAAGTATGTACATTTTCTTGATTAAGCGATGCCTTTTGAAATTTTACTGAGGTACCACAAACAGTGTAAGAAGAGTGTAAACAAATAACTCCCATCTCTTCACTTTCAAAATGACAAAAATGACCCTGAATAGAGTATATTAATATTACACTGCAACTCTAGTAATCCCCAAAATCCTCCCCTCCATTTCTCTCTCTCTGAGCTTGTGACAATTTGAGTTGGAAGTATCGTTCCAAGATTCAATCTGAAGCCATCAATAACCCATGCTCATGAAGGTACATTTTAGGGTTCATATCGAAAATTTCGTTTTGTTTTCAATTTTTAAAATTAGGTTATTGTTTTGGTGAATTCAATTTGCTCAGCTGATATATATGTGACAGGATTGCTACCTTGTATCTTTTCTGAGAGAGATGTCTGGAAGCACATCAATGGACATGTGAGGCAACTGCTTTTTCATATGCAATTCTTGGTTTAAGGGCCATCAATCACCATTACTGATCAAATTGAGCAGGTAAACTTTTTGTTTCTTCTCATACTCTTAACATCAAATGCGTACTTCATGACCTCATGACCAAGTTTAGCTGCAATTATATGTGAAAGTATCAAAATTAAGTCCTAGTTCTGCCAATAATTTGATGAATTTGTTAATGTCATTATTCATTTGGAGAAACATTTAGCCGAATACATTTTGTTCTCCTCTTGTTGCAACATACACCAATGGAGTTGTCTCGTAATTTTATCACTCTACGAATTATTATTGTGCACCAAGAACTCTAATGTTAGTGGTCGTCAGTGGGGGGAACTTATTGTTGCTCCTAGGGGTTCTTGCTTAATAAATGGCAAGGATAGAGTCAAGTAAACACTTGGGAAGTTAAACTAAAATCTAGATAGTGTAATGTAATTACCTTGATGTTTGTAGTTAATAAGATTTTACGTGGAGGTGGTACAGCTGATCCCTTCACATTGGGGGTTAAAATGATAGATAATTGTTTCTTTCCTTCATCAGAAAGATAGTTCGTAAAAATAGTCTTATTTGTGGTCGAAATTTATTGATTTATTCATTTGGTGTTTCTTGTTTTCTTACGCTCCTGTGATCTTGCTGCCTGACCGTCTATTTCTGCTGAAAAGTTTCCTCCATATTATTTTGTTTCTTTTCCTGGGTAAAGGATTGAGCATCGAAATTGTGCAGCAGATACATGACAATCACAATTAGTGGCTTGATTCTTTGCTCATAGTTAAACCTAACAAACTCATTAAGTTTGAAGAAAATTCTAATTGAATTACTAATTTGATCTCTGGAGTTACTTCCTTTGTTTTAAGCTCGTGTGGCAACGTAATGCTATCTGCATTTTGACCTCTATTTTACTGTTGCATTTCTTAATGTTATGTTTTCATTTTTGTGTGTTGTGTCCTGTCAAATTCCTTAAACTTGAGTTATACTCGTTACTAATATAATACCTTTGATTCCAGATATTAGTGGTCAGGAAGTTAGTTCTGATCATGGAAAAGGGAAATGTATGTTGCTTCTCCATAATGACGATGCCTAATCTTATTTTCATCCTCATCACAATTTCCATCATCTTTATTATTCGTATTTTGCTCGTCATACATCAAAGCAAGAAACCTCTTCATTACTCGCCTCCCAAATCTGTCAGCACCCTAATCGTTCTAGGTTCAGGTACATTCATGAATCTACCATCATTGTTTTTGTTTTGTATTTGCTGGAAAGTTGCTTTCTTCTGTTTTTCTTATCTCTTATATGTTGACTTTGGGGTGTGACCATAATGTAGGTGGTCACACGGCTGAGATGATTAATCTCATTCGCGTGCTTCAAAGGGACAGGTTTACACCGCGAGTCTACGTAGCAGCTTCAACTGATAATATGAGTCTTCAGAAAGCTCAAGTACTGGAAGCCTCTATGGTTGATCAGGTTAATGATTTTTCTTCTTTTTCTGTTTTCTGCTTCCATATATTTTATTAGTTGAAAGGTGTTCATAATGCACATAATACTTGAGTTTCTATCTTGTTTCAAAGCTTGTATATATTTGTTTTCTTGAAGCGTTTTGGACTTTTAGGCAGGTCTTGACAAGCTAAAGGAAACAGCTCAGTTCATGCAAATTTACCGAAGCCGAGAAGTAGGTCAATCATATTTAACATCAATCGGGACAACACTAATTGCTCTGGGCCATGCTCTATTGCTGATGATAAAAGTTAGGCCTCAAGTGGTATGATCTCAAATTTTCAACCATTAAATGTTTTTAATTATTTCAACAGCAACAGAACTTAAGTTACAGTTTTCAGATTTATGCAACTTAGTGAGGCTATACTTACAGATACTCTGCAACGGCCCTGGGACTTGTTTTCCTCTCTGCATAATTGCGTTCCTATTTAAGGTCAGCCTGATCAACTTTACTTTTCATAGAGCTTTATAGTCTGATCTGTAAAGATGCAAGTGATAGTAAAGTACTTTCATGGATTTTCTATCATCATTTTTCGATTTTTGGTTTCGCATGTCTTAAGAGCAAATACACAATTTCACTTAAGAGTTCTCCGACGCCTGACTTTGTTTGGCTTTTGGGTGCAGGTTCTTGGGATTAGATGGTCATCCATATTTTATGTTGAGAGTATTGCAAGGGTTAAGAGGTTATCTTTAAGCGGTCTTCTTCTTTACAAGCTGCATATTGCTGATATCATTTTTGTGCAATGGCCTCACCTACAAAAGAAATACCCCCGTACTCGTTACGTCGGATGTCTCATGTAGGATTGGGGATAGAGAGTTTACGACGGCTGATATCATTTTCATATGAACCATGTATGTTTTCCTGTTTAAGCCATGCCCGCAGAGATTTTAACAGGCACCAATGAACAGTGTAAAATAACTTCCATCTTTTTGTTGACAAAAAGGAGGAATTTCATTTTTATTTTCTTTCGGAGTCATTACAGCAAGAGAGTTTAACAATTCAAATAGTTAAAAAATAATAATAATGGTCTGAAGCTGCAAGGGCAGCGAATACAATTTAAGCTTCAGCTTTCTCCAAATCAGTAGAGGAAGTGCTCCACTTCTGGGTTTCCTCTGACATTCTTCTTAGCCCAATCTGCAATAATACGATCTGGGAGACTTGTCTGAATCTTATTAGACTTATTATCCACTTTAATGGGTACTAAAGGCCCCTTAGTGAATAATACTTCAATTAGAGGGCGTTTATGGATGAACACAGACCCACAACTGATGAAGTAGTCAGCTGTTTTGCCCTTGGAGACCAATGTGAGTACCCCAGGTTTGAGAGCAACGAAGTCAGATGCATGTCCAGGAAAAATAGTCATCTGGCCGCCTTTTTTTGCTGGTATTATGACCTTCTCAATCTCTACTAGTTGCATATGAGGTAACCAGACAACAAAATTTCCAGGATCCGCTACTTCTTCTCTTGCTGCTCGTATTGATACAGATCTGATCATACTTGATCTAGCAACAGAGTGATGAAAAAATTGCCGAATCATTTTCGCCACAAGAAAACCCTAACAAGTAGTATCTTTCTCTGCAAATACCCGGTGTAGGGGTTGTTTTATTTCTAAGGTCCGGAATTTTGTTTAAGGTTTTGTTTGGTTTGTCTTCTTTCCTTTCTTTGTGCTACCTACTCTATATTGTCAATTTAAAAAAAAAAAATGAATCTGTCAAGATTGCTAATAGGGTGACCAATTTATTGTGGAGAGTACCACATTTCATGTAAGATAAAACATCCTTTATCTTGGGAATGAAACACCCTCAAACAAATTGGTACCTCCTCCTATTACTGGCCACGGATTTTGTTTAGCAGAAGTTGGGGATTTAGGTTCAGGCGTCTTGGCAAATGAAAGTTGTTCCAAAAATTTGTTGGATATTTTTAAGATTACTTGCCGCTATCCGGGGTTCTGGGGGCGTAGCTCCTCTGTGTTCGACTTAGAAGATTCTATTCAAACTTGGACAGACGCGTCTCTCCCATAAGCCACCATTAATGGTTTTTGGAAGCGTGTGTTGGTGATGAAAAGGCATTACTAACATGCATGAATATCCATATAAATAATGAAGGCACTCTCCCATTCTCATCAATCAATTCAACTTGTTTTCTCTCTTTCTAAACCATCATCAGAAATCTCTCTCGTGTGTTCTTGATTGGGTCAAGGGGTGCAAACCTTGAATCCAATTTCTCTGTTGTAGGGCTTTCATTGTATCCTGAAGGCATTATTTCACATACTTGTTACAATCGCCAATTGATATTGGGAGGGTAGGAATAATCGTCTAAAAGAAATCTATTCGAGCCTTGAAAGTCACGATTACAATAATTTCTTTGTGTTTATTTCATCCCCTATTTGAACCCATTTTTTAACAAAATTATGACTAGAAAATGTGTGTTTTTCGGAGTAAGAACGGAAAGAGAGAGAAAAAGATTTCATTAACCAAAAAGAGGGGGGACCCATTACATAGGTGTAGTATTCTATTTATACAAGAGTAGAAGGGAAAACCCTAGTGGTCTAGTGGACCGCACATATCCATGGGCCATAGGTCCTATAACACTCCCCCTTGTGCGGTTCAAAAGCGGAACTTCAAATGTGTTGCCTCGTTAAAAACCTTGACAAGGAAAACCCAATGGGACAAAACCTTGATGAAGGGAAAAGAGTACAACGTGTTGATAAAGCTGGTCACTTCTCTTCAGAAAAACCTAAAATATAAAAACCATGTGGAAAAAAGATAATCTCAACCGGGGAGTGATAACCATGGTGTTGTTGTTGTCTCATTAAAAACCTTACCGAGTAACAAAACCCATTGGGACAAAATAAACTCGGTAAAGGGAAAAAGAGTTCAACCAACACTCCCCTGATGTCGACATCATATCATTAGATACTCCCCCTGATGTCGGCATCTCCCCCTGATTGAAATCAAGGGAGTTCGGACAATTTCCTTAGTCCAATACTCTTTGCATGCTTTTCAAATAAGGACTTAGGAAGTGACTTAGTAAATAAGTCTGCCACATTCTCATCAGACGGTACTTTGTTGACTTGAATGTTTAAGAGACATTGTTGTTGCTGATTGTAAAAGAACTTTGGTGAAATATGTTTCGTATTATCACCCTTGATATATCCTTGCTTCATCTGTTCGATACAAGCTGCATTATCTTCATAAATGCATGTTGGCTCTTCAGTGGTGGAATTCAAACCACTCGTCCCTCGAATATGTGTAATGATAGACCTTAACCATATACACTCACGAACCACTTCATGTAGGGAAATGATCTCTGAGTGGTTCGTGGAGGTAGCTACAAGAGTTTTCTTGGTCGATCTCCAGGATATCGCTGTGTTCCCTATGGTGAATACATAACCAGTTTGGGATCGAGCTTTATGTGGGTCAGAGAGGTACCCAGCATCAGCAAAACCAACCAAAACATTATTTGGGTTTTCAGTGTAAGGGGTTGATTTAGCAATCCTCCTTTCGACCTCATAGGGATAAAATAGACCCATGGCAATGGTTCCTTTAAGGTATCTAAATACATTCTTTATACCATTCTAATGACGCTGCGTTGGCGCTGAGCTATATCTAGCTAACAAGTTCACTGAGAATTATATATTAGGTCGAGTACATTGTGCTAAGTACAATAATGCGCATATTGCACTTAGGTAGGGAATTTCATCTCACAATACCTCTTCGTCATCTTCCTTTGGACGAAATGGATCCTTTTGTACATCTAAACTTCGACCAATCATGGGAGTGATAGCAGGATGCACCTTGTCCATATTGAATTTCCTGAGTATCTTATGGACATATGCAGACTAGTGGATTAGTATTCCACATGCTCGGTGTTCTAGCTCAAGTCCTAGACAAAACCGAGTTTTCCCGAGATCTTTCATTTCAAATTCAGATTTCAGGTAGCTTGAGGTTTCTCTTATTTCATCAAGAGTACCTATTATGTTCATATCATCAACATAAACATCTATAATTGCAAATCCGGAACTCGTTTTCTTTATAAATATGCAGGGGCATAACTCATTATTTGTATATCCCTTCCCAATCAAATAATCACTTAGACGGGTATACCACATCCGCCCAGATTGCTTTAATCCGTAAATTGAGCGTTTCAACTTGATTGAAAACGCACTCCGTGGTTTAGAGTTACTTGATTCGGGAAATGGAAGGCCATCGGGAACTTTCATGTATATCTCTGAATCTAGATCCCCATAAAGATATGTTGTAACCACATCCATAAGCTGCATTTCAAGTCCTTCTGAAACTACCAAGCTAACTAAGTAGCGGAACGTTATGACGTCCATTACGGGAGAGTATGTTTCCTCATAATCAATTTCAGGGCATTGTGAGAAACCTTGCGCCACAAGGCGAGCCTTATACCTCAAGACTTCATTCTTCTCATTACGCTTTCTGACAAATACCCATTTATGTCCTACGGGCTTTACACCTAGTGGGGTTAGCACTACCGCACCAAATACCCGTCTCTTTGCCAGTGAATTTAATTCTTCCTGGATTGCAACTTCCCATTTAGGCCAGTCTGCTCTTTTTTGACATTCTGCAATAGAGCGTGGTTCGATGTCATCGTGCTCAATGATTTCTTGAGCAACAGTGTATGCAAATACATCATCAATCTGCGTGAAGGATCTTTCCATCAACACGTATGCACTCTCATAATCCATAGAGATTTCTTTGTTCTCTGGAATCATTTCAAACATCGGAGCGTCCTCCAGTATTGATTCATGGACATAGGTATAATCAGAGACAATTTCATGAGAGGGATTATCTATATTGATGATAAATGGATTAGGTTGTGCCTTACTCACTCTTTTGTTTCTTGGGTGAGTATCTATCGAACCAGGTGGTCTTCCCCTATTCCTTTGGGGAGCCACGACCTCAGCTACACTTCCACCAAGTGTAGGTTTGACACCTCTATATAAGATGCCTTTTCCCATATTAGGGATTTCTAACATTGCAGGCACGTTTGCAGCTGGTATGTGTGATCTCGTCACTTTAGCAATATCAGTGAACGCATCATGCATTGAGTTTGACACATTCTGAAGATCAATAATTCTTTGCACTTCACTTTCACATTGTGAGGTGCGGGGATCAATATGAGACAAAGTGGGGACACACCACGACAATTCATGTCGTTCCCTTAGGAAATCCTTTTCCATACTTCCCCCTAACGACGGGAAGGTTGTCTCATCAAAGTGACAGTCCACAAATCTAGCGGTAAAGAGATCGCTTGTCAAAGGTTCCAAATAGCGGATAATTGTTGGGGATTCATATCCAACATAAATACTTAATCGTCTTTGGGGACCCATCTTAGTACGTAGTGGGGGCGTAATAGGCACGTATACAGCACAACCAAAAATGCGTAAATGTGAAATATCAGGCTCATATCTAGTTACCAACTAGTACGCAGAAAATGGTTGGCTAATAGTGGGTCTAAAGAGAATAAGTAATGATGCATGCAATATGGCATACCCCAGGCAGTAATAGGCAGGTTGGAACGCATAACCAATGCCCTAGCTATCATATGTAACCTTTTGATGGTAGCTTCTGCAAGAACATTTTGAGTGTGTACGTGGGGTACATGGTGCTCTACGTTTATTCTGATAGACATACAAAAATCATCAAATCCTTTAGATGTAAATTCTCCAGCATTATCAAGTCTGATAGACTTAATTGGATAATCGGGGTGGTGAGCCCTCAAACGTATAATTTGTTCTAGGAGCTTTGCAAAGGCAGCATTTCTTGTGGACAGTAATGCAACGTGTGACCAACGAGTCGAAGAATCTACCAGAACCATAAAATACCTGAATGGTCCGCACTCTGGATGTATAGGTCCACAAATATCACCTTGTATTCTTTGTAAAAATGGAATGTTTTGAGTTGTTTTGTATCTTTAGCATAGGATGGTCTCGCTCCTGTCTTTGCTAAAGAACAAGCTTTGCAAAATGAGTGGTGTGCTTTTGACAAAGTCCACGAAGTGGAATGAGAAAGAGGTTGCACATCGGTTGCTTTAGATGGCAATTGCTGAAAGATGTTGTTACTTTGCGTTGTAATTATCTTTTGTCTCATTTTACTTTTCACTCGAAAGAAAGGATGTTCGTGTGAGTTCTTTAAAACATGGATCATCATATCACGACCTGGGTTCCCCAAGCGGTCATGCCAAAGCTTGTATAAGTCATTGTTCAACAGTTCATCGTTGTTAACAACATTTGATTCGATAATCCGAATAGTAGTAGTGTACAAACCACTAGAGTGACTCATTAACTTCTCTAAAATGCATTTTCTTCCACATGTATTAGAGATAATATTTATATATTCAATTCCATTTTCACAGTGAGTTTCCAAATGATAACTATTTGCACGGATATCTTTGAAGCTCAACAAGGTACGATTAGCTCTTGGTGCATATAGAGCTTCCGTGACTTTAATCATCGTGCCATTTGGCAACAAAAATTGAGCATTACCTCGCCCAATGATCACTTGTGATGATACAATCATCGTAGTTACAGAAGATTTATAAAGGATTAGGTCAACAAATAATTGCCTATTTCTTAAAATAGTGTATGTGGTGCCACTATTAGCTAGGCACTCAATCTCTTCTGAGGATGACATCCCTACAAATGAATGGTACTTCAGAGAATACGGTCACATAATTCAATCATGCAATAGATTATCACAGTAAAAATTAAATCCAAAGCATAATAAGTACCCATAAAAATTAAAAACCATTGATCCATCAACAGAAATGATAATTTAAGACTACCTGACATAGTTTAAGTCATCAAAAGAAATATTTAAACCAAAGTCTGCTAGACCACAAAGCAAGAAAATAAACAAGTTTTTAGGTTCAAAGGATAACTAAAACTAAAATACTAAAGTAACAATCAATCGAAGTCGGGTGTTTCCATCAGGGTATGGTTCTTTTTGCCCTGGAAGTCCGAAATTGTGAAGTTGACATATGGGGAGGGATAATCATGTTCTTCCACACAATTAGATTCTTGATTTATAGATTCCCGATACTTTTTGTAGTTGGCTGCTACCTTGGCACTAGACTTGCATTGCTGGTACCAATGTCCGGAGATACCACACCTGTAACAAGGTTCATTGCCATTATCTACCTTCTTAGGTGTGGGGTTATTATGTGGATTTTCAACAGTGTTGCCCCTACCACTAGGTCCAGAAGTAACATCTCTAGACCAGCTATTAGAATGGCCTCCACGCCCATGGTCCCTTCAATTCGCTGGTACCTGTACTTTTTTAAAAAAAAATGATAAAGAGAAGTTTAGGGATACCGTGGGTTTTCAATTGTGCGATCAAGGAGAGAAAAAAAATTCGCTGCAGCAGTCGAGATCGTGCGCGATAACGTTTCGGGGTAAGAACGGAAAGAGAGAGAAGAAGATTTCATTAACCAAAAAGAGGGGGGGACCCATTACATAGGTTTAGTATTCTATTTATACAAGAGTAGAAGGGAAAACCCTAGTGGTCTAGTGGACCGCACATATCCATGGGCCATAGGCCCTATAACAGTGTTTGTTTTTTTAGGTTTTCAATTCAAAAATTCTTCGTGGTACAATTCAAGTCTCACGTCCCTAGAAATGAACTCATAGGTTCCCTTTAGCAACAGTGTTGTTTAGTTGTGGGCCTTTTCCGTCATGAACTTTGGAAACCATAGATGATTTGACAGGAGAGAGCAGAAAAATGGATAATCCTTGCTCAGATTTTTTCGCATATCTTATATTCGAATTCTCCCGTTAGAGACAGATTTGGCTCCACCAGGGGTAGTTTTCAGTGGTGGGTCCCACCCCATTTTTCTCTCACTTTGTGATATCCCGGGATTTTCACTCCCGGCACATCTAGTACTAGGTATCACCCCGGCGTACGGTCGGGGCTCAACCTCTTCAATAAACAGAGTTTACGATTCAAATTAGGGCTGCACAAGGTACGGGACGGTACGGGGTTTTGCCTAGCTCAATACATGTACCTCCCTATGGCCGGTACCTGTACTTTTTACCTATACATGTACTCGTGCATTACGGGACGGGACGGTACCTGTACCTGTTTAACTCGGGAACGGGACGCGATGGTACCGGTTCTTTACCTACAATATACTTGGATACTACTGTACTGCATATGTAAAAAAAATGCAAAAAATCTTACCGGGACTTGGAAACTTCCATTGGAATTTGATATTAATATTTCCTAATCATAGTCGATTTAAGATAATTGCTTTCTAACTATGGCATAAATCTTATGTACCTATAAATACACCACTGACAAATTAAGATCAACAAGAAGCACTAAACTTGGTACTCCGTTGAAGATGGAGAAGAATCACTTGGATTGGAATAATTTTCTTCCTGAAATAGCTCAGGAAATACTTTCTCACGTCCCAGCTGAATATTCCTTGCAATGTAAACAAGTATCAAAGACTTGGCAAACATTCTTCGGCCATATGCAGGAATGTATAATTTTCGCAATTGGGTTAAATCACAGAGAAAAAACAAATTTCAGACTTTATTATGCAACTGCTAACGTGAATGAGATGTACAGCCGTATCAAGAAAGAACCGAAACACCATAACGTTCTAAAGATGGTCCATCATCCTCCCATCGGAAACAGATATCACAAGAACCAAGTTTGATGATATAACCCCTACTATCGACGGCTAGGATTTAACCTTAATATTAATGGCTAGAGATCCTTGGTACTATGTAACAATCTACGTTACAAGTTAGCTCAGAAACAGGATAAGTCTCTAAGGATAGAGATAATTTGAAGAAGGGAGAAGAATTAGAGGGTTAGAAGAAGAACTAGACGAATTTGAGGAGGGGAAGAGTAGACAGACAATATTTGGGAGAGAAGAACATTTTATTTGATTAATTCATTGATGCCCAACAATACAACAAACACAGCTTATATTGTTGTAAATCAACTCATAAACAGAAATACCTAAGCTACCCCTTAACTAATAAGAAACTACTAAAATAACCAACTGGTTTAATTGTCATGAGACTAAGGTTCATGACAAATCCCACCCCTTCAAAATATCCTTGTCCTCAAGGATGAGAGTTAAGTGAGCCACTAAGTTGGAGAGGCACGCATCAAAAATTTCATCAGAATCTACGATGCCACTGAAAACCCATGTGAGGCCCATAGAGTTAAGTGAAACATCCTTGTCAATAGTTGTTACATAACCAAGCTTAGCGTACAATGATCATCTCGGGAGTTTTCTTCAAGTCTGCATGTATTACTTTATGACCACCTCTGTTGGCTTTTTCCGAGGTGCAACTCTGTAAAGTTACACCCTGTACTTGCCACTTAAAGTTTTGCTGGAGCTTGGTTGGCCTCCTTTCATGTTCCACCAGTTGCCTTACACCTTGAACATCATAAACCCCGCTGACACCTTCCACGCTCCATAATACAGTTGAAAAGAATTTAAACTTCCATCTCAAATAATCAAGCCACGCCAACATACGAGGAATTTGAATCACCATGAGTAAATTTTTTGCCTCAAAGCTAAAGAATTTCCCCGGGAAGCCCTTAAGAACTTCAGCTCTTAGCCCAAAAATCAACGGACCATCTCTTTGTGAAATGAAACGCTCGCTGTCTACATCTTCGTAAGGAATTACATGAGCTTGTGAGAGAATTGTTGGAAATGGTTTTGGGGATAATGGGTATTTTTAATGGTTTGAAAAAGGCCTCACGAACACTCAACTGATTGGGAGAAAACAAATTTATTATTCTCAAAAGAAAACTTTGTTCGTACTCTTTTACAAACACTCACTTTATTTACTTTAGTTTTCACTCTCTCTAACCTTTACTAACCACTTTTGCTTCCACTCAATTATTACAACTTTCCAACACTGCCAACTGATGCCTATTTATAGGCACATTTTAGCCGACTCCACCATGCACTAGGTTCCTCTGGAACATTCTTGTTATCTTTTGACCATTCTTACTTTTGTACAACCGACATCAACTAAACATATTTCTAGATTACTCTACATTTCTCTAGCTAGTAGCATCCCCACTCTCTTTTGACAGAAGTCTCTCGACTCGGTAGTCTAGTCTAATCTAGGTATATCATTTACCTAGGACATGCTAGACATGCCTGGATTGTTCTAAATTAGTACTATTACAAATCAAGTTTATTATTATTATATTTTAACAGCCCCCCTTAAACTTGATTTGTAGTAACTCCAAGAATTTCTCGTAATTTGACGAAAACCTCGTGCTTCAGTGGTTTGGTGAATATATCCGCAACTTGGCTTTGAGACTTTGTGTATTTCAGTTGTACCTTATTCTCCGATATGCATTCTCGGATAAAATGATATCGTGTGTCGATGTGCTTGCTGCGGTCATGGAACACTGGATTCTTTCCTAAAGCCATTGCCGACTTGTTGTCCAGAAATATTGTAGTCGGTTCTTCCTGCTCCATTTTTAGCTCCTTCATTAAACTCCTTAGCCATATGGCATGACAAACACACGATGCTGCTGCGACGTACTCAGCTTCGCAAGTGGAGAGTGTGACAATCGGTTGCTTCTTCGAACTCCAAGTAAAGCCAGTATCTCCGAGGAAAAATACAAATCCAGTAGTACTTTTTCTTTCATCTAAATCTCCGGCCCAATCACTATCACTGTATCCAACGAGTTTGTACTTGTCTGATGACGAGTAAAATAAACCGAAATCAATCGTACCTTTTAAGTAGCGCAAAATTCTCTTGGCAGCCTTCAGATGTGTAGTCGTAGGTGCCTCCATGTAGCGACTGATTAGCCCTACTCCATAGAGAATATCTGGCCTTGTACAAGTTAAGTATCTCAAGCTTCCAACAAGACTCTTGTAATGAGTCGGATTGACCTTCTCTCCTCCGTCGATCTTTGATAGCTTGATTCCGCATTCCACAGGAGTAATTGCCGGATTACACTCCTCCATTTTAAATCTCTTAAGGATTTCTTTCGCATATCCTTCTTGAGATATAAAGATTCCATTTTCTCGTTGTTTTACTTCGAGCCCGAGATAGTATGACATTAGACCGATGTCTGTCATCTCAAATTCTCTCGTCATCGCTTTCTTGAATTCTTCGAACATTATTGGATTATTGCCGGTGAAGATCAAATCATCCACATATAGGCAGACGAGCAACTTATCTCCTTTTTCGTTCACCTTCACATAGAGAGCATGTTCATGCGGGCATTTACTGAAATTATTTTCTTGGAAGTACTTGTCGATTCTACTGTACCACGCTCTTGGTGCCTGTTTTAGGCCGTATAAAGCCTTTTTCAACTTCAGGACTTTATTTTCTTGTCCTTTTACTTTGTACCCGGTGGTTGTTCGACGTATACCGTCTCTTCAAGATGTCCATTTAGAAAGGCAGACTTGACGTCCATCTGATGAACTTTCCATCTATTTTGGGCAGCTAGAGAAATAATTAGTCTTATAGTTTCTAGACGAGCTACAGGAGCAAATACCTCATCATAGTCGATGCCTTCTCTTTGGTTGTATCCTTTTGCAACCAATCTTGCCTTGTATCTTTCAACCTCTCCTTTAGCGTTTTTCTTGGCTTTGTACACCCATTTTACTCCAATTGCTCTTTGTCCTTTTGGAAGTGTCACAAGCTCCCAGGTACTATTCTTCTCGATAGCTTTCATTTCTTCATTCATCGCCTTTCGCCATTTTTCACTTTCCACAGCTTCATCAAAAGTTATTGGTTCACTATCTGCAAAAAGACAAAATAGAGATACATTGTCTCCATAGATATTGCTTAAACTCCTCGTCCGTAAGGGCCTTTCGCTGGAGCTCTCATCTGCTGATGATGGATCATCATGATGCACGCTTTGGAGGTGATGGTGGTGGTGAAGCATATGGAGCAACTGGTTTGCAGTGGTTGTTCTTCTTCTTCCTCTTCTAGAATAGGAAGAAAATTGTAATCCTTTTCTTGAATGCCGAAATCCAAGAAGCCTTCTTCATCGAACTCCACATCTCTGCTTGTGACGACCTTTTTATTGATTGGATCATACAACTTGTATCCTTTGGATCGAGAGTCATAACCGATAAATATGTACTTGGTACTCCTGTCATCCAATTTTGTTCTCAGCTGACTCGGCACATGAGCATATGCGATACTTCCGAATACTCGTAAGTGTGAGATGCCGGGTTTTACTCCGCTCCAAGCTTCTAAAGGAGTCATGTTCCTCACGCTTTTTGTGGGACATCGGTTTATCAGGTAAACCGCACAGTCAACCGCTTCTGCCCAAAACTCCCTGGGCACTCTCTTTGTCTTCAACATACTCCGGGCCATGTTGAGAATTGTTCTGTTTCTCCTTTCGGCAACTCCGTTTTGTTGAGGTGTGTATGGAACCGTAAGAGGCCGACGGATTCCATTGTCTTCACAGTATGCCTCGAACTCCTTCGAAGTAAATTCTCCTCCTCTATCTGATCTCATAGCCACAATTTGAAAGCCACTTTCTTTCTCCACAAGGGATTTAAATTTCTTGAAATTGGAGAAAACCTCCGATTTTTGTTTCAAGAAATAAACCCATGTTTTTCGACTAAAGTCATCGACAAATATGAGGAAATAGTTATTTCCACCATACGAGCTTGGCTTTATTGGTCCACAAACATCTGTGTGTACCAACTGCAGCGGTTTTGTGGCTCTTGAGAATGTTTCCTTGGGAAAACGTTTTCTGAAATGTTTTCCAAGTAAACATCCTTCACACAAATGATCCGGGTGGTCAATTCTTGGCAAACCTCTAACCATCTTTTGTTTGGACAATAATTTTAACCCTCCAAAATTAAGGTGTCCATACCTAAGATGCCATAACCATGACGAGTCTTTAATACAAGCAGTCAGACATCTCGCGATGTCATTTTGAATGTTCAGATAGAACATCCTATTCCCCGTCATTGGCACCTTGGCAATAAATTTTCCTCTCCTATCTCTTATGAAAAGACTAAGGTTTTCCATATTCATCTTATAGCCTTTTTCTAAGAGTTGTCCCAAACTTAATATATTCATTTTTACGTTAGGGACGTAATAAACATCGGAAATAAACTCATGATTTCCATTTTTCAACTTAATTAAAATTTTGCCAAGACCACTCACCGGAGTTTTCGCTCCATTTCCAAATGTTACGTTGCCGAAAACTGATTCATCAAGCTCCACGAACTTCTCCTTAATGCCGCACATATGATTGCTTGCTCCTGTATCAAGCACCCATGTACAATTCTCACTGTGGTCACCTCCTTTGCATGCCACCAACAAAGTCTGGTCTCCTTCTTTTTCTTTATTAGCATAATTAGCTTTTTCTTCGACGTTATCCGATGAAAACCAACAATCTCGAGCATAATGACCACGCTTATGACAATTATAACATTCAACTTGAGATTTGTTATTCCTTGGCCTATTATTGTTGCGCCATGAATTATCTCCTCTGCCACGACCTCTTGTGGAACTTGACCTCTGGCCCCTTTGATCATCGTCATTCTGCTTGCCTCTTCCTCTTCCTCCATAGTAGCCGCGTCCTCTTCCTCTAGCATTACTACCATAACTCTCTCCTTTGTCTTTCAAAGTGAGCTTTGCTTGTAGAACTTGTTCTACTGCTCCCTCTTTGCTTCTCTTTTTCATTCTTTCTTCATGGGCTTGTAGCGATCCCATGAGCTCATCCACGGTCATGGTTTCGACGTCTTTGGACTCCTCAATTGCGACGACGATGTAATCGAATTTTGGAACGAGTGACCGTAATATTTTTTCGATCACACGACTATCACTCATGACCTCACCATTTCTTCTTAGTTGATTGACGACAACTAAAACTCTTGAAAAATAATCCGAGATTAATTCAGACTCTTTCATGGAGAGAGATTCAAACTCACCTCTTAGAGTTTGCAACCGCACCTTCTTTACTTTGTCCACGCCTTTGATGGAATTTTGCAAAATCTCCCATGCTTGCTTTGCATTAGCGGCTCTTGATATCTTCTCGAAGGAAGACTCATCCATGCCTTGATAAAGAAGGAAAAGAGCTCTTTTATCTCTCTTTCTCGAAATACGTAGTGTATCCTTTTCAGCTTGTGGTAGCGCCGCTTCATTTTCCGGTTCGACATAACCTTTTTCTATTATCTCCCACGCATCTTGCGAGCCTAGTAACGCCTTCATTTGAATGCTCCAGTTGTCATAGTTTTCTTTAGTGAGTTTAGGAATTTGGAAGGGAAACATTTCAGTAGCCATTAGGACCTTGGCTCGATACCACTTTGTTGGAAATGGTTTTGGGGATAATGGGTATTTTTAATGGTTTGAAAAAGGCCTCACGAACACTCAACTGACTGGGAGAAAACAAATTTATTATTCTCAAAAGAAAACTTTGTTCGTACTCTTTTACAAACACTCACTTTATTTACTTTAGTTTTCACTCTCTCTAACCTTTACTAACCACTTTTGCTTCCACTCAATTATTACAACTCTCCAACACTGCCAACTGATGCCTATTTATAGGCACATTTTAGCCGACTCCACCATGCACTAGGTTCCTCTGGAACATTCTTGTTATCTTTTGACCATTCTTACTTTTGTACAACCGACATCAACTAAACATATTTCTAGATTACTCTACATTTCTCTAGCTAGTAGCATCCCCACTCTCTTTTGACAGAAGTCTCTCGACTCGGTAGTCTAGTCTAATCTAGGTATATCATTTACCTAGGACATGCTAGACATGCCTGGATTGTTCTAAATTAGTACTATTACAAATCAAGTTTATTATTATTATATTTTAACAAGAATGCTTTCGGTCTCAATCCCTTCCTTGCTAACTGACATAGTGGGGAATGAAGATTCACTTAACTCTTCACCTTGTGGTACTACTTTCGTGTCTATCTTAGCAGCAGAGGTGTTTAATTGCCAATTACAAGGTTGTTGAAGCTTAACTGTCCTCCACTCTTGATCCACCAAACTCAACACAGTATAGTTGCACAAATCCAAGACGGTTGAAATATTCGAAATCCATACACCAAAAACTCCAACTGCAGCGCCAATGTTACAACATTGTTTGCTCTCTGCAATTTCTACAATTTGCTTATTGACTTCAGTTTCACCTAACCGATTTTCCCCACAGTACCCTGTTGTATGAAGCCACACAACTGAGATAAAACTCAAACCACATCAGTACTTTTAGAATCTGGGTTGGACGCAATCTAAATTTCCACTTCAAAAAGTCCACCGACCTCAATGCAATCGGGAAGTGGGTTTGAATATTTTCAATATGAATTCCCACTATGCTTACAAGAACTTTTGAAATATTTTTCGCACTACATAAATATGTAGGCAGCAATTCGAATGCCCAGCTTAAAGATTTGTATATCCTCGACACATATGTGAATGCTGTGTGAAAAGTGTAAGCATAAACTTGAGTGAGCATAAGCTGTATTCCCCTTATCCTCCCATATAACTTGAACCAAATATAGCCTCTCACTGGACACTCCCAAGCCCTTAATCGATAACAACAAAATTCTGGAATGAAAATATTAACCCAAGAAGAGTTTCCATGTGCTTGTACTACCCCACCTGTATACATTGCCTTAATGCCATTTTGAACATGCACAAACTTTACTAGCCATTTAGATTTAAGGAGTTGCCTGAGGTCCTTATTACTCATTTCTCCAACTTGAAAGGTTTTAGAGATCTCTTGTGTAAAGCTTGAATGACCCCATCTCAAAAGATACCCCAGACGTCTCACCATTGCGAAAAATGGCCAAGGAAGCATGAAAACATGTTTAAATTCCAGTAAAACAGTTTGTGATACATATGTATGTTCTTGCGAACCAATACCAACCTTCAACGATTCATCATAAAGGACCCTTGTAGTAGCAGATAAGTCAAGTTGAAGCTGCAAGAGAGTATAAGATTCAGCACCATTTAAACTCCGCCAGCGAATACAACCACAAGATTCACATCCAGAATAATGCAAGTAACAAGGATCACTCATGACGGGATTCAGAAAATCCTGGATAACATTTTCCTTTGCTATGAAGACTTCAGTCATCTTCTTGAATACCAGATCCGTTGACATATAAACTTTCAATTGATTTTGAAGAATAAAACACAATTCAAGACGTTTGACTGCAACCTCAGCACATTGTAGCTGTAGCCAAAATGGTTTTTCTCTCATTGTACCATTTTCATTATTCACTGTCATTTGTATCTCAAGGTACTTGCAAGAAATACGACTAAAACCATTTTGATCAACCAAAAAATCATTTGAGCACCCAATTAACATATCTAAATGATACCCAAGCTTTTGAATCAGCTCATATTCAGAATGTCTATCACAGGTAGCCCTCCAAACTGACCCAAGAAGAACAATCACACAAGAAGTAATTGTATGAACACCAAATTCATAAGCATCATCAAAATAAAAATGACCCCTCACAATCACAGAAACAACTTCACATCTCCAACTCCAAACTCTATCATCATACATTTCGACAATTAACATTTGTGCCTTGCCAACCTCATGTATCCTTGCAAGATGAGTTAACAATTCAGTCCAAGAACTATTAACTTGCAGATGTCTAGTATCAAACACTTCTGCTGCCTTCTCCATTTCAGTCATTTGCATCCACAGATATGGACAAGTACTCACGGCTAGATTGTCCCCTTGCGACAATCCCACCAAAAATTTATCACCATCACCAGTGTCACCAGTTTTAACAAACACAGACATATTTAAATACTCAAACAGCAAATTTAAACAGTACCCATTCTTATTAACTTGTTCCTGAAAATTTTCCTTAAAAAATCTACCCAAAAATTTCAAACCCCCGAGAAAAGAAGAACCCAATTTAGATTCAACCTGCAATTTTTCTTTTCCACGATCAAATATGTTACGAGCAGAATTAAGAATAATGTTAAAACACTCACCAAATTTGATCTGATTTATCCTTTCAATATCCTTCACGGAAGCTACATTTTCTTCGAATTGAAAACTCGCAGACTCAGTTGAATCGTCGTTTTCCTTGTCAACAACAAAAGAAATTGATTTAACCCTAGTTGTTTTAACCTCTTCAATTTGGGAAATCAACCCATTACTTGAGTCATCATCTTCTTCATCGAATAAAAACGAAGGAATCAACTCCTTTGGAGAATCATCTTCTTCTTCTTCATCGACGGAAGGAGGAATCGACGTCGTACCCCTAATGAAAAGTATCAATCTATACTTCTTCAATGCTCTGAAGATGAGTTTTGAAAACTTATCTCGAGTATGAGAGTGATTCTCTTCAAAATGAAATCGATATAACCTACTAAGTTTATCTAATTCCTCTTTTGCTTTGCCTTCATTCTTTAAAGCTTTCAGCTGCAGTGGTGTAGCTTGCGGCAACTCCATGGATCGAAACTGCTCTAGATACCAATTGTAACGATCTACGTTACAAGTTAGCTCAGAAACAGGATAAGTCTCTAAGGATAGAGATAATTTGAAGAAGGGGGGAGAATTAGAGGTTTAGAAGAAGAACTAGACGAATTTGAGGAGGGGAAGAGTAGACAGACGATATTTGGGAGAGAAGAACATTTTATTTGATTAATTCATTGAT
This sequence comes from Papaver bracteatum, assembly GCA_023529315.1. NCBI lineage: Eukaryota > Viridiplantae > Streptophyta > Magnoliopsida > Ranunculales > Papaveraceae > Papaver > Papaver bracteatum. The sequence goes on from JAJJWX010001332.1 coordinate 26,826, forward strand.
GCCCAGCAATATAACAAACACAGTTTATATTGTTGTAAATTAACTCATAAACAGAAATACCTAAGCTACCCCTTAACTAATAAGAAACTACTAAAATAACCAACTGGTCTAATTGTCATGAGACTAAGGTTCATGACATACTAAGGTACGGGATGGGACGGGAATAGCCTAGAACCGTTACTCGTACCTACTCTAGGCACGGTACCAGCTTTTGGTACTTGTACCTGTCCTGGCTGACTACGGTTCTGGGACGGTACCTGCGGTTCCGGTACGGTTCCATGGGACGGGACGGTTCATGTGCAACCCTAATTCGAATTATAAAAATATATCTTTAATCCAAATAAAATTATTCACTGTATGATTAGCTTTACCTTTTATGGTTCAATTACCTTATACCATTTATTTTTTGCTTAAAAAAAAGAAAAAATATATATTTTTAATAAAACTCCAATAGCAGACGATCCAGCCGGCAGAGAACACACCAAATAGAGTCTGGTCATTTTTTTTGAAATGTTTAGACTCAAGTTGTTGGGTGTAAACAGAATTTCTTGATTGTTTTCATTCCCTTGAATCTTTACAAAGAGGTTTGTCCTAAAAACATAGGAAAATCTTTACACCCAGAGCGATGATCTCGATAACTAATGTTCCGAACACACCAAAAAATATATTTCAATCTCTTCTCCTACATCATTCTCTTCTCAAATTTCCCCGAGTCTCAAATCTTGTCATTTTCTTAACCCTTGATTTTTTTTTCTCTCGATACATGAAAGAATTCCATCACTCATCATTGTTGCATCTTTTGAAGCTATATCTAATTTGTCAAGTTCATCGAATTTAATCGGAAAAATTTTTGCTCTAGCAGCACCTTTGCCAAGCATGTGGCTCTTTATGATGTCAACTAACTTCCCCTTTTTAACCGCAGTTAATAGACCACTGAATTTTTAGTTAAACGTTCAGCCTTATTTAAAGAAAAACCCGGGAAAATTAAACTATCTCCGGCTAAAGTAACTCAGGATTCAAACTGTTTACAAAGGGAGTTGTCGTTATTGTATCCCTTCACAACATATTGAAAGAGAAAGTCTCCATCTTCTTACCGTAAATTGAAAGTCTGAATTGTACACGCACTTGTAAATTGAAAAGAACATGATGATTACCGTATGGATAATTCAAGTAATGGTATACCCTTTCACCACTAAAGAGAATATACTCAAAACATAGTAGTAAATTAACCATTTGGATCAAACAGAATCAACTATACCTGGTTTATATCTTAAAATATCACTTTTTTTTTACTGTATCTCAATTAGATATGAGATGCATCTTGTATTACTACTCTCTAGTCTTTCTCTGTTTTACTGTATCTGACAGATGAAATTCTCAACCAAAATCAGTATAAGCGGTTTTGGGTTTTTTACAAATTACGACAATCTTCAACTTCTTTCAGATTTAGAGAATATCTCCCTGGATTTTCTTTAAAGATACGGATTAATACTTTGACCAAAGATTCAGTGTATAACTGGGGTTAAAAATGGGGGTTAGATGATTTCATAAAATGCCACATGCTTAGCAATGGTGCTGCTAGATCAAATATGATCTAGCAGTGCTAGAGCAAAATATTTTCCAATTTAATATGTTATTATTAATTTTTCTATATGCCAGTAGGAATTAATTTAATATGTTATTATTAATTTAAAAGAGTCAATATACCCAAAATCTATCGATGTTAAACAGGTGCTCTTCGATTATTCTAATTCATCAACGAAGTTATTATATTTTAACTTAAGCTTATATTTCATGATTTTAGGAGATATTGGTTTTTTTTTAAGATATACTGGTTTAATCGTGGTTGGGAAAAAGACTAATATATTGGCTAAGCTCCAGTTTTTAGCTCTTGATATTATACGTAATCAAAATCAAAAATAATTTTTAGCTCTTGATACTATGAATTGATCATGCAGTCGAAGTTTCCTCCGGGACTTTCACATTATTTGGTATTTTTGTGGAGTGTGGAGTGACACTTTATAAAATTAAGGAGTTAGAGAGGAATATTTAATTTAGAAAAAAAACTAAAAACCAAAGGAAAATGGTGGTGAAAGTATGAAATCTTAAAGGCTGGAAATGGTGGCAACTTTACTGTGATGTTTGATATTGTTTCAATTCATATTGCTCTTGATACGTTGAGCTGTTTGAGAAGCCTTTTATTCTATAGTAATATATGGGTTTGAGTCTTTCAGTCGATATCTTATTATATGGCTTCCAAAGTTCGCCAACTTCTTCGCCATAATCAAAATTCTAAAAAAAAAAAACTTATAGGGTTTTATTTTCTATCTTGAAACACCTATTATTTGATGCGGCATTATTCCCATACATCTGTTAGTAATGCGTCACAATTGCTTCTCTGTTCTATATCAGTGACCAATTTGAACCATATATTTTTTAATTTTCTTCCCTAAAACAATTCATATTATAAATATAAAATATCCCTGAAGAAGAAGATACAGATTACAGTGATGGCTAATATAATGATCGAGAGGACGCTATGATTGAGTGTCTAGATTAGGGTTAGTTTTGGTTGGACCCCGATATAATCTCGATTGTCGAAGATAATAAAATCAATGGATACGTTTGACATTGAGTCAAACACCCAATAATTAATCATTACTGTAGGATGACTGAAATCAATGGTTTCAATTGATCTAGAGACAGACACCCTACTTCCTTGTAATATTGTTTATTGGATATTGAATTATTATGATTGCAGCATGCAGCAACATGTGTCAATTTCTGCATCAACTTTATTCCAAAACAAAACAAAAAACAATATAAAAATGGAAATGATTTGTGTGCCAAAAATTCTCACGCAAGGCGGGACAAAAACCAACCCCCTATCATTCCTCAGTGGGTCTGGAGGTTGTGTGTGACCGTATGTATCAGTCAGTGAAGCAATCCACAGAAAAAGAGATGTTTTGCATTCTTGTTCTGTTTTCTCGATACACACGCAAACCCCTAGGCCTACTGAAAATTTATACGGGTGGGTTTTTGGTCCCATCACTACGTGTGTTACGGGAGAAACTGTCGGGACCCAGATCATTTCCGCTGTTTATCTCCCTCCATAGTCCTTTATCTTTCTTTTCTACGTTGGAGAGCCATAGCAAGATTTATCTAGAAAAAAAAATTCCTAGACAGTGTCATCCCTCCACAATGCATTTATTCAAGATATTCCACTCCTCCACCATCAGAGATAAACGGATGGTAAAGGTTAAAAATTGGGTTTTTTTTTCCTTCTCTAAATGAATCTTTGTAGCCAACTATGTACAAATGCTAGGGGCACCGGATTTTTATTTTTATTTTTATTTATTTTTTTCCTTGAAAGTAAAATGGGTACATTATATACAGTACCCCTAATTTTGACACCCAACAAATATACCCTTAGAACATCAGTAATCATCGATTCGATCAAATACTAAAAATCAGACCAAATGCAAAAAAAATTTTAACAATTTTGGAGGCGAAGGGCAGTGTTATATACCTACATCTTTAGACTAAATAAGTTCTTGGGCTTGGCCCAGCAGACTAGTATGGGTGTGACAGGGTTGAGTGATTTAGCCCAGTTTCTTTTCTTTTACTCGAGTTGAACACTCGAGCTGATGTAATCTGGGCCGTTCGTTTTACTCTCTAAGATTGGTGGTTTAAGTACCAATCATTTGTAACCCTAAGAGGAATTAATGAAAATTTTTTTTTGCTTTCAATTGAAAGTTAGGCTCTGCTTGCAGAGAGAAAGTATCTTGCTACTAATTATCATCACTAATCTTGTAGTTGTACCTCAGTACACTACAATCGGTATCAGATTCACCCCTGGCACCTGTATCCATGGCTAACAAACAATCCATTGCCGACCTTACTCAATCCGTTGCCCAAAATACTTCCTCCATCATCGACATCAATGACAATATCACTACCTTGAATTATACCGTCAATGATGTTAAATCTACCTTAACCACTATCCTTGGGTTACTAGAAAACCAACATCAAACACCACCTGATTCTCCTGAGGATTCTCAATCTACCCATACTCCACCCTTCACTCAGCTTCAACATCTCATCCAAAACTTGTCTCATCACCACCACAATCGGATTGCCAGAACTCCTAAGGTCGATTTTCCGCGCTTCAATGGAACTAATCCCCGTGGATGGGCTTTAAAATGTGAAAGATATTTTGCTTTTCACAAATTTCCTGATGCAGAACGGGTAGACATGGATGCTATTAATTTCGATCCGCAGGTAGACTCTTGGTTTATGAATTATCAACAAGGTAAAGATTTTATTCCTTGGGATACTTTTGTTCGTGATCTTTGTTATCGTTTTGAGGATATAACACATGATAATTATGTAGGGAGTTTTAATAAGCTTGCTCAAACCACCACAGTAGAGGACTAATTTGATAAATGGGAACATTACAAAGGCTTTATGGTAGCTAATAACAATCCTCCCCTTCTTGAGAGTTTTTATACCCTCAGCTTCATTAGTGGCTTGAAAGAAGAAATTCGTACTACTGTGCAAATGTTTAAACCAGACTCTACAGTCAAGGCTTTTCACTTAGCCAGAATGCAACAAGCTTCACTAATTCACCACCCCAAAACCAACAAATCCTTCTTAAGACCTTTTGTTCCCACTCCATTATCTGTATCTCACCCCCCCTCTACTATCAAACCTTTTTTTCCCTCACACACCCTCGACCAAACAAATTACTTCTTCTACCCCTTTTGTCACTCACCCAACATCTCCAACTAATACCTCCCCTGACAATTCCTTGCCACCTATCAAGAGGCTTACCCATGCTCAAATGCAAGCTAGGAAAGATAAGGGGTTGTGCTATAATTGTGATGAGTTTTATCGGCAAGGCCATAGATACAAGACCCAACAGTTGTTTATGCTCATTCCAGATGATGAATCAGAAGAACCAATACCAATGTCCTCTGACAACTCTGCTCTGTAATCTCCAGCATCTTCTGATTTTAGCATTGAAACATCCCAACATGCCTTAACAGGACATGTACTCCATGATACAATTCGAATTTCAGGTTATCTACAGAAGCAGCCTATCTTGGTCTTGGTAGATACTGGGAGTACTCACAGCTTCATTGATTCCAATACTGTCACTAAACTCAATATTCATGCAGCTCCTACAGGTAACATGGTGGTAACAGTGGCAAATGGTGACAAAATTACTAGTCATGGACTTTGTCAGCACCTTCAATGGGAAATGCAGGGTCACAAGTTCTCTTCTGACTTAAGGGTGTTGCCAGTAGGGGGTTATGACATGGTTTTAGGAACTGATTGGTTACAAAAGTTGGGCGACGTCACCTTCAATTTCGCAAAGTTAACAATTTCCTTCATCCATCAGGGCTCCTACATTACCCTTCAAGGGGGTTCTTCTACTCCTTCTCTTCATCTCCTAGAGGGATCTTCCTTTCGTAAGTTTATCAAAAACAATGCCCCCACACTAATTGGCCAATTCTTTGCCATTTCTACATCACCTTCACCACCTACACCTTTTCCAGTGAGTGCACTCTTAGACACATTCTCTGATGTCTTTGCAGAACCTACCACTCTCCCTCCTTCTAGATCACTGGATCACAAAATTCCCTTGAAACCCAACTCTACCCCTACTTCCCAAAGGCCATACAGATGTCCCTACATTCATAAATCTATGGTATAACAGTTGGTCTCTGAAATTCTCTCTGCAGGGCTTATTCAAAACAGTAACAACCCATTTGCTTCTCCAATTCTACTAGTAAAGAAGAAAGATGGTACCTGGAGGTTTTGTGTGATGAGCTTTTGGATGAGTTGAAGGGAGATATCATCTTCACCAAAATTGACCTAAGGTCTGGCTATCACCAAATCAGAGTTTTTGGTCCTGACATACATAAAACAGCATTCAGAACTCATTAGGGCCACTATGAGTTTAGGGTGATGCCTTTTTGCCTTACTAATGCACCTTCTACCTTCCAAGATTTGATGAATGAGATTTTTCAACCATTCTTGAGGAAGTTTGTACTAGTTTTTTTTGATGACATCCTAATCTATAGCAAATCCATGGAAGAACATGTTATGCATCTCCAACAAGTTTTTTCTCTCCTCAGGCAACACTCATTATATGACAAACTCTCTAAGTGTATCTTTGCTCAACCTTAACTGATTTACTTGGGTCACTTAATCAATGCAGAAGGAGTGGTTGCTGAATATGACAAGATAGAGGCTATGCAAACTTGGAAAACACCTACAACCTTGAAACAGCTAAGGGGTTTTTTAGGTCTTACAGGCTATTATAGACGGTTTATTAAAGGGTATGGCACTATCTCCAGGCCACTAACAGACTTACTTAATAAGGATGCATTTCATTGGACAACAACATCACAACAAGCTTTTCTTGAGCTTAAAGTGGAAATAACCAAGGCCCCAGTTTTGGCACTCCCTGACTTCTCCAAGCAATTCACCCTGGAAACTGATGCATGTGATAGAGGAGTGGGAGCTATACTCATGCAAGATGGAAGGACCATTTCTTTTTACAGCAAATCTCTGGGTCCAAAAGCCTTGTCCCTGTCTGCATATGAGAAGGAATTCTTAGATATTGTCATGGCTGTCCAAAAGTGGAAATACTACTTGGATCACAGCCAATTCATTATCCACACTGACCACCAAAGTCTTAAGTACTTGATGGACCAAAGGGTTTCTACTGCACTGCAACAAAAATGGCTCATCAAACTACTTGGTTTTGATTACATTATCAAGTACAAAAAAGGTAGTGAAAATGCAGCTGTTGATGCCCTTTCCAGATTGCCCACACATAATACTACCTGCAATTCCATAACAGTTAGCACTCCTCATTGGACTCTAGATGTCATTTCTAGTTATGAAGGTGATGTTGTAGCTCAACAACACATCTCAGAGCTGCTGGTCTCCCCAACCCACCCCAAATTTACTTACTCTAATGGTTGCTAAAATTCAAAGGGAGGCTATACATTGGTTCCGGTAATGACATTAGAAACTCTATTCTCCATTCATTGCATTCTTCTGCTGTAGGAGGGCACTCAGGAATGTTGGGTACTTATCAGAGAGACAAGTCTCACTTCTTCTGGACCCACATGAAACAAGATATTCTGAAAATGGTGGATGCTTGTGATGTTTGTCAGTGCAATAAAAGCGGTACATATTTTCCTAATGGCCTCCTCCAACCCTTACCCATTCCTGACTCAGCTTGGCAAGATATTTCCATGGATTTTATTGAAGGGATGCCTTTGTCTAACAGTAATAGTGTTATTTTGGTGGTGGTGGATAGACTAACCAAATACAGTCATTTTATTTCCCTCACCCACCCATTCATTGCAGTATCAGTTGCTAAAGAATTTCTTAATCACATTTTAAAATTACATGGCCTCCCTAGATCAATCATTAGTGACAGAGACAAAATCTTTGTCAGCCACTTCTGGAAAGCACTGTTCCAGTCCTTGGGCACCACTCTCAAGCTATCCACTGCCTACCACCCACAAACAGATGGGCAAACTGAGAGAACTAATTCCTGTGTGGAGAAATACCTTAGATGTATGACAGGGTCCAACCCCAAGCAATGGACTCAATGGCTGGCACTTGTAGAATGGTGGTTTAACACCAATTATCACACAAGCCTCAGAATGTCTCCATTCCAGGCACTGTATGGATACCAGCCACCATACCTGATATTCTCAGTCATATCCACCACTTCTGTTGCATCTGTGGAGACTTATCTGAATGAGAGAGATTTGATGCTGCAGCTTTTGAAAGAGGACTTGGCTAAGGCTCAATCAAGAATGAAGTACTTTGCTGAACAAAAACGCAATGACATAGAATTTGCTATAGGAGATCTGGTCTTCCTCAAACTACATCCTTACAGACAATCTAGTGTGGCTATCAGACAGAATCTCAAACTTTCAGCCAAATATTATGGTCCATTCCAAGTGCTCCAAAGAATTGGTACAATATCTTATAAAATGCAACTCCCTGTGGGATCCAGGATTCATCCGTTGTTTCATGTGTCACAACTTAAGAAGCGCATTGGTCACCAGGCTCCCACCTTACCTAGCCTTCCAGTGGTGGATGATCAAGGCAAGTTTGTTATTGAACCAGTGGCAGCTCTAGATACTAGAACCAAACTCAGAGGTACTCATTCTATGTCCCTGAATCTTGTTCATTGGTCTAACTCCACACCCGCTGATGCAACTTTTGAAGACGTCTCTCACATCAAGGCTCAGTTTCCAAACTTTATCCTTGAGGACAAGGATCTTGGAAGGGAGGGGCAATGTCATATACCTACATCTTTAGATTAAATAAGTTCTTGGGCTTGGCCCAGCAGACTAGTATGGGTGTGACAGGGTTGAGTGATTTAGCCCAGTTTCTTTTATTTTCCTCGATTTGAACACTCGAGCTGATGTAATCTGGGCCGTTCTTTTTGCTTTCTAAGATTGGTGGTTTAATTACCAATCATTTGTAACCCTAAGAGGAATTAATGAAAAAATTTCTTTGCTTTCAATTGAAAGTTAGGCTCTGCTTGCAGAGAGAAAGTAGCTTGCTACTAATCTATCATCACTAATCTTGTAGTTGTACCTCAGTACACTACACGCAGCGAGGAGAAGACTAAAATTTAGTCATGTGGACGTATAGTCTGCGTCTGATAATAGGCGGACCTTATATCAACGTGTGGAGGTTAGGCATAGATTTAGGATCCACCTCATTTTCTTTGGACATATATTATGCTAACGACTGATGCTAAACAAAATCTATACCTTCTCTTGATTCCAAACAGATATTATACCTTCGCCCCATAAAATTTGATTATAGTCCGTGTCGGTTGCCAAATTTAGTCTCAAACCCTAACAAAAAAAAACTATATTTAGGTTTAGTTTCACCTACTGCGTTTCAATTCACAGCCAAATTTGGATATAGTCCCCGAGTATGGTCGTGATTTTGGATACTCTTATACATCAATAAATATATTAGCATTTAAAAATCTTATCCATTTGAAAATAAATTACCTTAATACCCTCACTCATATAATATATTTTTATAAATTTCAAAATACACCAAATTTCTTTCTATACCATTTAACTACCGCCACCTCCACTATTCCACCACCAACACCAATACTCAACTATCATTCCACCATCACTAGCACCACCGCATATTCAACACAAGCATTCAACTACATTCCACCACCACCTACCAACAGCCACCACCACTCCATACTATCATCGATGCTGCCACCACCAACACCAACATGCATCAAAATTACTAACAGTTCAAAAAAATAATGTTAACTTTACAATCTTCATTTTATGCATGCGAAAACTGGTCGCCCAATGTCATTTGCTCTCACCGTTGCACTGTAGAAGCTCCTACGACATCTTCCAAGCATTATCCCTTCGGTATCCATAAGATATAAACCACACTTCAAAATAATTGGAAAGCGAATGTTCATGTTGATAAGAAACAGATAAAGCAACATTTATTTCTCATGGCTTCTCAGATGAAACTAACATGTTACTATTGTGAGGAACACTCATCTCGATTTATTTTGGGACCAACTACAGTCTAACATGTATCCCCTTTGTAAACCCTTGTCAACCGTTGGCTCACCTTATTTCTTTATCTATTCTTGCAAACCCATTTTGTTAACTGCTAGGTACATGGTCTTGCGCTCTATGTCTTCCGCTCCTTCTGAAGTTCTAAGTCAGGGTATAAGAACTACCTTGGTATTTCACCACATGAACTTATAGTTACGAAATACACCAACATCAAATAACCATGGTCTTCCCAATACAATATCGCATATAATTCCATGTCGATCACTTCACACACAATTGAGTCAGAATATAATCAATATATCCTACCAAATGATAAAGGAAATTTGCATACACCAATACTGGTGATTGCTTCTCCATAGCTTAACCACCTAATCTGATCGGATCCATTTCTAGACCCAGCGATTCTACCATTATAATCGATATCAAATTTCCTTCACAACTTGTATCGACTATGAAACGATAGATATTCCCTTCAACTATTCCAGAAAATTTAAACCACTTGATTCTCTGGTCATTTTTATTAGAAAAAATAATATATAACTTGTATGGAAGAATGTGTTAGAGCACTGCTCAGTCGAACTCGTAAGCGTTGGTATCTCAAGATTGTTTGTCAACGTTAGTGACCAAAACTATAAGTCTTGATTTATAGTCTAGTGATTTCTCGGACAAGGATAGATTGTGTAGTTGAGCATTAGACTTCACGGCGTTCATCAATTGAAGATGAAGACTACTGAGGAAAACTTGTGGAACTTTATCAACAAAAGGTATGTGGAGATTAAAACTCATCTATCACTTGGAAAGTCTATTTTTAATCTATCTCCTATATTGAGGCAAAAGTCGTATTACTATATAGTTGTCGATTATGCACATTTGAGATTTCGAGCTGAGATTAACTCGCTTACATATTTCTCGAAATATGTGTTGATAAGATTTTTCGCTTCGACCAAGTTCATCTTATATTCTTGAAGAAAGTCAAAAGATGATCATGTGAAAATTACCGAGTAACATCTTACATGGTTTGTGTGATACAATCATTTGATGTAGACTTGGAATGTTTTATTATGACTATTTCAATAACTTGAAAATTGCTTTGATGCTAATAGTGTGTGAAAACGGTTATTGCCATCCTCTAAAAAGTTTCAATGATTGAAATAGAGTTTAGAACTATTGGATTATGAACATAGTATGCATTCTTGCATGTATGTGATCCATGACTGGAATTACAGTATGCATACCCGTATGCGCACTTGTAGTTGTGAAATTCCGTGTACCAAGTACACATATCGGTACGCATACTTGTGTAAGGTATAGGTCCGGGAATTTCTGCTGGGTTTTGGAAGTGTACTAAGGTATGCGTACCCGTTCGCATACTGGCGAACCCAAACTCAGACCGGCTACTTAAGTATGCGTACCCGTTTGCATACTTGAGTGGACATGAACTAATACATTTATATATTAAGGAATGCATTTTTTGCGAACCGTGGATATAATATTCATGAATTAATTCGAGTGACTCAAACCGATTTTGCTTCAATTGTGTTCTTGTATACTTCTATGAGAATATAGCAATTGAACAACTATTTAACTAGTTTCATTTGAGTCATTTGAACTGTCTATGGTTAAGATGAATAAGGTTGATATGAGAATATTCATATACCTAACTTTGGTTAACTATTGTTGAGCCAACATGGTGTACATGTTTAGGTACGGTTGCTTAAACCTAAATGAAGGTACATTTCATTTGTGTATAACAAGCTAAGTTCGATCTAACGGTTGAAATATACTAGCTTGAGTCTAATCAGGTTTTCATTTAATGGTGAATATTGAATGCTTTGTTACCAAGGTAATTTAGATTGCAAACCCTGATTTGAAAACTATATAAAGGATAACTCTAGCAACTTAGAAACCTAATCCCCACAACTCCTGTGTGATACTAGTTGCATAAGCTACAGTCGATTCTCCTTTAACCTTAGGTTTTTCACAAAACCATGTAAGTTAATGACTTAAAGACTTCATTGGAATTATGAAGCCAGACCCAATTATTTTCTCTGTAGTTGTGTGTTCAGATCATACCTCTACTATCGTTATTGAGTATTATCTTTGCTAAGATTTGCTTTAGATTTATCTCCGATAGGTAAGATTAAAAGTAGTCACAAACATCTTTGTCTCATCATTTGTGATTCCACAATATCTTATTTCGCTACCATATGATTAAGATTATTGTAAGGTGATTTATAATACTAGGATGTTCTTCGGGAATATAAGTCCGGTTTATCAATTAATTCATGTGAACCTTGATTTATCAAAAGATGGAACAAAACTCGTAGGTATTTCTGTGGGAGACATATTTATCTATTCCAATAGACTTTTCTGATTGAGACAGATTTGTTTATCAAGTCTTCGACTTTGGGTCGTATCGACTCTCGGTTGTGGGTGAGATCAGCCAAGGGAATCAAATGCGTAGTGTCCTGCTGGGATCAGAGACATAATTTAACACCCCGTGTTTTTAGCATGGTGCATACTGAAAAATGCGCCATGGCATGAGATGAAGCTTCATCTCATGTTTTTGTCACGTTAAGAGGAATATTGGCCTATGGAAAATGTTGCATCATGATGATGCATTAGGCCAGTTGGATAGATGTCCTTGAGCGTTGCAGCGCAATCTTTGAGTATTATGTGGACAATTGGCCTAGTGCTAATATCGCATAATCATTGTGCATCAGGCCAGAGGGGGCTGTCCGAACGAGAGTTTCACAATCATTGTACGCAATCATTGCGCATGGACACAATCATTGCGAAGTAAAGCAATCATTGCATAGTAAATCAATCATTGCGAATGGACACAATTATTGCGTAGTAAAGCAATCATTGCGTAGTAAAGCAATCATTGTGAAGTAAAGAAATCATTGCGAAGGAACGTGATCATTGCGAATAAAATGTGAAGCAGGCATGACAATTTGGTCCCCTTTCCATACTTATAGAAATTCCATTAAGACTTACATAGAGAGGGGTAGTTGGTTGAAGGTGCATATGCTGACTATGCGCCAAGTAAGATTCATAGCTTAGCCGGAAGAGTATAAATGATGCCTAAGGCTCATTTATAGTTGTGTAGCCTTTCCAATGGGGCATGTGATGCGAAGGCATTGTTATGCCATGTCGCGGACCCGATAATGCATAATAGTGGTGTATTTTGACGAAATGGCATGTACGGAGCGGGATATTATCATTATATCTAGGCCACAGCCTTGCAATTGAGTTGGCTTAAGTTATTATCCATTCGTGATGAACTACGGTCTGTGCTTGATCCCTTTAGAGTAGGGAAGGGTATGTAGGTAGCTTCAATGAGTTGCAGAATTGTCGTTCCATCACTTATTCGCTCATATCATCTATTTAAGAGATGATTGATGTAGGATCTGAATATCGCAAGAAGGACACATTTGCGAAGTTTGATCAACAACACATTGCGAGCGTCGCAGGATGATTTGAAGAATGACATAACAGATGACGATGGCAGAAACATGAGAAAAGTGTGATGACTCTGCGATGTTTAGAATGTTTGCGAAGGTTAAAAATAGAACTCTTGCGAGAATATCGCAAGTCAGATCCGAAATTAAATGACAGATTAGCTGCCATCCACTATGTAAATACCTATATAAAGAGTCAAATAGGCGTAAGTAGGAGAGAGATCTTTTTTGAGTGTTGAGCAAGTCATTAGGAGAGAGAAAGTCCAGAGCAGTTGTTAATTTCTTAGTTTCATTTCCTTCTTTTCTTGTAAAATTTAGAAGATTCATCAATAAAGATTGTGATTGTTCATCTTAAAATCACTTAATTGTATGAATTCTTGTGAGGGGTGTAGTGTGGGATTTCCTGCTACTACATATTAGCACTAGAAACAGGGATATTCCTTGTTTTTGGCGTAAAGATTAATATTGTGATTTGAAAGAATTTGGAGTAGTTGGTGAAAAGTTTCATATAATTTTCAACAATTCATTGAGATTAAAGAGATGGCTAGGAGAAGAAATGCTTCAAGACAACCAACAACTGTTAGAAGGAGTGAGAGACTTGTCGGAGAAAGAAGAAATGAAGTTGGGGAATCTTCAAGAATGATCACGAGAATCAATGGAGAAAATCAAGTTCAACAGCCAATTCAGCGCACGCCAACACAAAATGGAATTATAGATTATGATAGAGTGAGTGTACACACATGGCAGCCAGATAAAGCGGAGGAAGAACGACAGTTAAGAAACGATAGATGAGTAGAGGAATATCAAGAAGCAATTGGAGGTATAATTCATGGAATTGAAGAGATTGAAGCATTAGAGGCATTGAGACAAAGAATACACGAAGAAAGAAGAATAGAAGCGGAAGAACATGCTAATTTGACAAGGCAGAATCATGAGTTGAGAATGGAGAATATGAGACTACAAAATAGAAGGTCAAGAATCACTACAAGATCAAGTTCAAGATCAATCAGAAGGGAAGAAAGATGAAACTCACCTGTAGAAAATATTGAGGGAAATATTAGGCAGGAGGTGCAAAATCCAGATGAAGAACGTCGTGAAAATAGAAAAGTGATTGAAGATCGATACATTCTACATGGAGAAATTTCTCAAAACAGGCAGCGTCAAGAACGAAATAACCAAGATGGTGAAGAAAATCAAGAGGAATGAAGGAGAATATTATACGGAAGAGAAAATCGCAGAAATCAACAAGTAATTGAAGAATAAATCGAGAGACATTATGCTGAACAAGCATGTTTAGCTTGCGAGAGATAAAGATTAAGAGAAGAAATGGAGGAAAGATAGCTCCAAGAAGCAATACATCAAAACAATCATGACAATCGAGAAAGAAGACGCAAACAAAATCGCAACAATGGTAATATCAATGAAGAATATGATAGAATACAAAGGAGAATTGAAATACAACAAAGAGAATTGATGAGGAATGAAGAGAATCGCAGGGGAGAAAATCATGTGTGAATTCAAGAAGGAGATGGAGGAGGAAATCGCGGAAGGAGACAAGATGAAGATGATGAAGAAACACATAATCTCGCAAGACAAGGAAGGCATGCACGTAGAAGGAGAAAAGCAGAACTTAAAAGACCAATGAACCAAAACCCAGGAGTAAATGAGCAAATCTTAAGAGAATTGGCAGAGATGAGAGAAATGCTAAATAATAGAAGAGAAGGACGCAGAAGGCAATTAGATGAGGCCATTGAAGAAGATGCGAAAACTCCATTCACACAAGAAGTACAATTAGGAGGAATACCCCCAAAGTGCAATCTTCCTGCATTAACTAGCATTTTTGACGGAACGACATGTGCAATTCAACACATCAATGCGTATGTAAGGTGTATGCTACAGTGGGAAAATCATGATGCTGTATTATGCAAGTATTTCGCATATAGTTTAATAGGGGAGGCATTAAGATGGTTCAAGGGTTTTCCCAAGAACACAATAACATCTTTTAACCACTTGCAAACTGCATTATTAAGAGTATATATAAGTAATAACTCTTCGCGACCAGGGATTGAAGATGTATTCAGATTAAAGCAAAGAATTGGTGAAAGTTTGAAACATCTAACCATAAGATGGAAGACAATGTGAAGTGAAATGGCCGGACGTGTGGATGAGAGATATCTCATTTTATCATTCATTAACGCGATGTTTGCAACCAATCTATTGTACATTCAAATTTCAGAATCAAGAATACAATCACAATGACTAAGCTGCGAGAATTGCAGGAGGATTACATTGCTCTTGAAGAAAATCAGGATGAAATGGAATCATATCCAGTTGCGAACACAAGTTCAAATACAGCGAATGCAAGCTTATTGCCTAAATTTATAAACACAGTGGCGAGCACTTGGCAAGTACAACAAGAAAATAAGAATGATAATAAACAGAAGCTGGTAGCTATGGGAAGCAGAGATCAAGAAGAATTCGAAAGGGAAAAAAAATATATAGTCGAGGTGGAAACAACAAAATTTAAAGACTTGATCAGCCACAAGAAACCTATGGGGGACAAAGACAAAATTATCATAGAGGATCAGGAAGTCAAAAGATAATATGGGAAGAGATCAAGATGACACCTTTGAATGCTAGTGTGGGAAAAATTTGGGAAGTTATAATCTTAATGGAGAACATTCCGGCACCCTGGAACATGGGAAAGGAACCACTTCCAAACCACCGAAGTTAAGAATTTTTCTCTTACCATCATCTTCATGGACATTCAACAAATGACTGCAGAAATATAAAAAGGATCATTCTCAAGATGATAGATCAAGGAAAATTAAATTATTTTTTAATTGGGAACCCTCAATATCAACTCTTACCACCACCACCATAAATTCGCAGAGTAAATGCAACAAAAGGAGGAGAAACATTTGTCATAGAAGTTGGAGAAAAGGCGAAGAATCTGTTTTTTAATTCTATTGTACATTCGTACAAAACAATTGAAGACTTTCATGACAATGTTCTAAGCAGAGTTTTCGCAAGAGATGCTAATGAGAGAGAGATAATGAACATTGCAAAAATTTCGTCGCTAAAAGAATGGAAAAAGCAGACTCTCTATTTCACCGCCGAAGAAGTGCCAGAGTCTGGAGAAATGCATGAAAACCCATTAGTAGTGAGGCTGGAAATAAAGACAAAGCAAAGAGAAGATGAAGATGAAGAGGAGGAGTAGAAGCTGAAGATACATGGGCAATTAATAGATTCTTAATTGACACGGGAAGTTTTGTGGATATCTTATTCTATCATAGTTATAAGACTATGAGAGGCAGAGATGAGGATCTAATACCTTCAACTTACAAAATTTATGGTTTTAATGGTACTTCCAATAAGCCTAAGGGGGGAGATCACAATGCGAATTCCATTAAAGGGGACATCTTCCAAAATTCTATTTTGTATTGTCGATGTAGAGTCGCCCTACAACGCCTTAATTGGCCGGCCTTGGCTACATGGGATTTTAGGTGTGGCATCGATTTTCCACCAGTGTATTAAGTTTCCACATCCTAGTGGCATTGGAGCAATAAAGGGAGATTGGGTTGAAGGAAAGAATTGCTATGAGATCGATGTGGAATCCTGCGAAGAAAGAGCTGCCAAGAAGGAGAATTGGAAGTATAACATCAAAGAAAGACAAAGAAGTGAGAGATTGATGGTTGATTCAGTAGAACAAAGAGAACAAGGAATGATATGAAGTCAAAGCTTGATGAAAGTAACAAATGAAGAAAATATCGCAAAAGGAAAGACTGTAGCGAAAAGCATCAAAAGGACAGAGGCAGAAAACAGCAAAGGTAAAAAATTTAAACTGTGAAATGAAAGAAATATTGAGAAAAAGAAAAAAGATGTATAATGGATTTGTTGCGAAAATTTCAAAAATATATTTTGCATAATGATAAAAATGAGATTGAGAAATTACAATAGAGCTGAAATGCAAAAGAATAATATTTAGAATGGGACGAACCTTTATGACGTACACCCTAGTTCGCGAATAAAATTTCGCAAAAGGCAAATGTAAGACCTAAAGTACGTTATAGAAGGGGGTGTCTGTTGCATGACTCAGTGATAAGGTTACACCGCTACTGGAACCTGAGTCATGGAGATTTGGGGTCAATGAAAGCCCATCGAGGAGAGGTACCTTGGATTTTCAACCTAAACTTATGATTTAGGTTGGACGACTGAGGGTATCTTCTAAGGGGTGAAGAATATGACCAAGGCGCCAAGGTACACGGTTGATCCAAGAGTGCATGGGGCATATGAAACTACCCTGGCCATTCTTGGAAAGTCTTGTCTATGATGCACTCGGCCCAAAGAAAACCCCACTTAGGGTGCAGTCTCGTAACCATAATCCATATAGGCAAAAGGGATAAGAGGTCGCGAAAACAACTGGTTGTTGTTAAGACTGGATGGGAGGAGCTAGACTTATATGGCAGAAGTACGTCTCCTTGAAAGGGAAACCATGGGGAAGATAAGGGCGACACCCTCCATTAGGGAGCTGATAAGTGTCTTAAGATGCAAATGTCATGAGGTTATATTTTCGCAAGAATATTTAGACTTGTCATATTTGTGCAACATTCCTGAAGAGGCAATAATACAAAAGAGAAGATAAGATGAGATCAATAGGTCATTGCACGCGAGTGTAAAGACGTCATGCGATTTCGTCGCAATATGGCAATGTCATGGGGCTTTAATTTCGCAAGAAAATTTAGGCCTGTCATATTGTCGCAGCAAAAACGAAAAAGAACAAAAAGTTAAGGCAAGATCAATGGGTTTCTACATGAAAATGTAGAGACGTCCTGCGATTTTGTCGCAATAAAAAAAGATGGCAAAATAAGACCTTTACTTAGGAAGGCAAAATAAGACCACATCAGAATACAAGAAAAAGAATGTAATCTTACAATTTATGATTGCGAGATTATGCATAGATAATTGCGATTTTATCGCAAATTATTTTACTAAACAAAGATAACTTGCTCAATCATTCATCTGAATACAAATAATAGAGGCAAGTATAGGAATGCATAGAATGAGTTAGATGTTATTTATCTCCACATGATAGATTTACGCATAAGGTAAAAAATTAATTGTATTTTGGTCAATCATATTGCAAGAGATAAAAAAAATTCTAACATATGCAGGATGAAACAAAAGAAATAGATCTTATATTGAAGATTGGAGAAATTCGTAGTGATAGAGTACAAGAATAGAAGATCAAAGAACGAATGCATAAGTTTTACAAAAAAATCAAACAAGAAAGCAAAATATATTTCTTGCTTGATTCTTCATTGTCTCCATCAGATCCTTCACTAGAGCTTTTTTCCTTATCTTTATCGGATTTTTCCTCTCCATCTTCTTCAGATTCTTCTTCATTAGCTTCACTATCAGAGATGACCAAATTAGGAACATTCTCTGGAACTTTGTCTAAGAGACAAGGATATTTGGAGTGAAGAATCTTTTTGTCATAACAGATCTCCTTGATGGTGTCATTGCGAAAAGAAATAACGTCATTCCCAAAATTCGCAATGGTGATCTTCATTTGAGTCTTCAATCTTGAGTATTTCTCATTGCGAGAAGATAAATCTTTTGCGAGCTTCGCTTTCTCATTCTCAAGCTCATTAATTCTCTTGCGATATCTCTCTTCATATTCTGCAAACATATAACAATAAATTAACAACCTGATAGTGGTTTATGAAAAAGCAAACAACTAGATAAGGAGGAACAGTTAACAACCTTCTCTATTAGAGATCATATCTCTAATCAAGGCTGTTTGCTCAGCTTGAAGACTAACATTTACACTTAAGCTATTTCTGGCATTATCTAGAACTTTCGCAGCCCAAGAAAATTCATCATCATCATTTTTGAGAAGACGGGAGCGAGTTTGATTCTCTCTTTCACATAGCACATCATTTCTATGTTTGAGATCATCTCTTTCAATTTGGACCTCAAGAAGAGTTTCTTGGAATTTCGCTAAAGTTTGAGCACCTTGGATAGAAATAAGATCTTTTTCATCTATGAGGTCACTATTCTTGGTTCTTAAACTATTGATTTCTTCTTTGGAATTATGAAAGAAACATTTAAACTTATTAGCCATAGTCAATACGGATCTATAGTCAACTTCTAAAAACCGAAGTTTGGATCTGAGTTCATTTATGGGAAGAGATTCAATCTTATTATTTGAAAAGCTATTTAGAGAAGTATTTAAGTAATCAAGAAGAGTATCATCATCCATAAGATTGAGAAATGTATGAAGAATAATAGCCTCATCAGAAAGACCATAAACGTCTGCGAAATGGTGAACCAGATAAGAAAGGGTAATGAGAAAATGAAATGAAGAAAAATAAGAAAAGGTTATATACCATAGAGTTTCTTATTGGCATCTTGAAGACCAGAGATTTTATTCTTCTGGACAACAGTCTCAGATTCCAGCTGCTCATTCTTTTCGCGAAGATCAGCAGCTTATGATTCCAATTGGTTGCTCTTCTCGCGAAGACTAGCAGTTTCAGCCTCCAATTTCTCATTCTTCTTGCAAAGTTCAAGATACTTCTTTTCAAAGGCCGCACGCCTTTTTTCCAAATTTGCGGTAACAAAATAAGAAGCTTTCCCAGCCTGCGAAGTAATGCAGCGAATTTTCAGAATAAATTAAGAACTCAAGACAAAAATAAAAAGAAGACAAGTATAAGTATGAAAATTTACCAAACTATTGAGTGAATGTAAGAAACTTGGAGATATAGATCTTGAAACTCCTCGAAGAGATTCATTATTCTCTAAGAGGGGGCATCACAGATAATAGCTATGGACTTACAGGCATTAGTAAGAGGAGTATCACCAATTCCTTGCATAGTATCAGAAAATATACTGGACAATTGGGCCATAGAAGAATCAGGTTGAGAAGATTCCTTCGCAGAAGAAACATCATCATCATCATCGTTATGATCACTAGAACTTTCGCTAGATTGGACTTTTCGTTTATTTGAAGGAGGGGCACCGGATTTATCTTTGCGAGAAATACTCTTGCCTTTACCCCTAGTCTTCGCAACTTTGACAGGTTCTTCCCACTCAGTGATAACCTTTATACACAGATAAAGATAAGAAATAGAAGCAACAATATATTGTGAAGAATCATAAGAGAATATTTCTTACTTCATCTGTGATTGATCGAAGAGCTGATAATGTACTGACTTTCCCAGTCTTGTTATAGCTTGCATTCAATCTAATAATTTTCCAAGTGAAAACATTATATGGGTCAGCAAAATTATATATGAGAGTGAAAAGAATTACAACTCAAGCAAAGTGTGGAAATATACCTTTGCTTCCCTCTCAGGCCATTTAAATACCCATGGTTGGTATGCTGCGAGATTCGCAGATAAAACATGAGAGCCGGAGATGTATGGACCCTCTAAGATTAGGGGAAAGATACACCATTTATCATCGCTAGAATGAAGTGGGGTTTTATTGGTCCCAGGATGCCAATCAATGTCTTGCATAAGTACCTTATCATTTTCAACATCATCCTTCTTCCTCAAACGAATGCCCCAGCATGTGCTATCTCTTTTCATGGGAATTATCTCATAATTCACAAAGAAATTTTCTACGGTATACTTCGCAGGAATAATCGCAACGTCAGCAAACTTAGGATTTTTAACTTTTGAGGGGTAAAGAGATCCCTTACTAGCACCACGATTCGCAAACTCGAGCATTAGGCGAATGCAATCTCCACTCAATTGATATACTGCTCGCGAGAACTTTGCATGAGAAAGTATTTCATAGAATAAGGGAAGTTCAGGATCATAAAGGGGAATAGGAAGACCAGCGAGCAGTTTACCTAGCGAGATTATGATCTTTCTATGATTGCAAGGATGATCAGAGAATAACCTAGAAGAAAGATTAGATTTAGGGTTTTGACCAAGAATGGGAGATAAAGTAAAACCTCTGGTTTGAAGTTTCTCTCGAACTTCTTCAAAGGAAATCTCGTTTTTACGACCGGCTGGAGGCATTTTTAGTATGGGAATGAAGGAAGGAAGTAAAAATCAAAAGAAGGAGAATCACGAAAAATTACAGTAGCAAAATCGGAATTTACGGAAGAACAGTAAGATTGCAGAGAAGAAAGTAAAAAAGAAGAGAAGAGAAGAATAGGGAGAATATATATAGAGAGTAGAAGCTCTCGAGAGGATAAGTACATTTAATGTGAAGAGTGGAGGTGAGCGGTTAAAAAGCAGCGGTTGAGAAAGACATGTCAAGAGATGGATGGAAGAAAAGATACGTGTAACAAAATTCACGTAAAATACAGAATCGTGTTAGTACATAAGAATACGAAAAGATGAACAGTTGCGGCATTTTGAAAAATAATTTCTCATGACATTCTCCCCTTCGCAGAGAAGACATGAGAAGAAGCAAGATGTATGATCTGAATATCGCAAGAAGGACACATTTGCGAAGTTTGATCAACAACACATTGCGAGCGTTGCAAGATGATTTGAAGAATGGCGTAACAGATGATGATGGCAGAAACATGAGAAAAGTGTGATGACTCTGCGTTGTTTAGAATGTTTGCGAAGGTTAACAATAGAACTCTTGAGATAATATCGCAAGTTAGATCCGAAATTAAAGGACAGATTAGCTGTCTTCCACTATGTAAATCCCTATATAAAGAGTCGAACAGGCGTCAGTAGGAGAGAGATCTTTTTCGAGTGTTGAGCAAGTCATTAGGTGAGAGAAAGTCCAGAGCAGTTTTTAATTTCCTAGTTTCATTTCTTTCTTTTTTTGTAAAATTTAGAAGATTCATCAATAAAGATTGTGATTGTTCATCTTAAAATGACTTAATTGTATGAATTCTTGTGAGGGATGTAGTGTGGGATTTCCTGCTACTACAGATTGCGGCACATTGGCCTCTCATATCATCTAATATCCGTAGATCGACACAGGAGATGATTGTGGCCAAACTTGGTGAGACAAGTTGACGCAAATGAGCAAGTTATAGCCTATCTGGAGGATAAAACCCCGATTGTCGTAATTTAGCTCAAGACGGGTCTAAATTTATTGGAAATGTCCCATCGATCAAGACATGATCTATCCATCACGGTGTTGGAATTTTAGCCAAATTTCATCGTTTAGGGCCTTAAAAGGCCGTTTTTACCATTTTAAGGAAGTTTTTGCTTTCTTAATAAACCCTTTGCGGAACAAGGGTAAGTTGGAATGGTATGGAAGCTAAGTTATCTGCATCATGCTACACGAGCATGCTTGCAATGGCAAATGGACGTACGTTTGCCTAGATTTAAGGCCCATATCGTAGCATCATCATGGCGCAACGGGGGAGTTATGGCCCACACGCCCAGGCGCGCTAGGCGTAATTTTCCAGTCTGTCATACGTAAGGAGCACAACTGTACCTTTAATCGGTGTGAGATTTATTAGTGTTCAATTACATTCCTGACTGAAGTTCATTGGTAGTAGGTGTTAGAGAATTGCTCGGTCGAACTCGCATGCGTTGCTATCTCAAGCATGTTTGTCAATGTTAGTAATCAAAACTATAAAGTCTTGATTTCTAGTCTACAATAGCTAAGGTCTCGGAATAGGATAGAAAGTGTAGTTGAGCTCAATAACTCCATGGAGATCATCATACAAGACGAAGGACTACTCAAGGAACCAGCGGATCTTCATCGACTAAAAGGTATGTGGAGACTAGAACTTATCTATCATTCAAAAGTTTATCTACTCTATCTCCTATATTGAGACAAAAGTCATATTACTATATAGACTAAGAATATGCACATGTGATATTTCGAGCTAAGTATATCTCGCTTATCTATTTCTCGACAATATCTAAGGTCTCGGACTAGGATAGAAAGTTTAGTTGAGATCAAGAACTCCATGACGATCATCATACAAAACAAAGGACTACTCAAGGAACCAGTGGATCTTCCTCGACTAAAAGGTATGTGGAGACTAGAACTTATCTATCATTCAAAAGTTTATCTACTCTATCTCCTATATTGATACAAAAGTCATATTACTATATAGACTAAGATTATACACATATGATATTTCGAGCTAAGTACATCTCGCTTATCTATTTCTCGAAATATGTGTTGGTAAAGCTTTCGCTTTAGCCAAGTTCATCTTTACCTAGTGACGAAAGTCATGTTATGTTTCAATCATTTTGGAAATCGCTCTGATAACTAGTGGATCTTCATCGACTAAAAGGTTTGTGAATAACAACTATATAACTTTATAGTTCATGAATCGATTCGACTGAATCACATCGTTTTTTCTTCGATTGTGTCTTGTGTAGTACAAAAGATCTAAGCAATTGAACAACTCTCTAACTAGTTCATTTGAGTCATTTGGAATAGTTATGGTGAAGAAGTATATGGTTGATATGAAAGTTATCATTTGGCTAACCATTTGGTTAACTGGTGTTGAACCAACTAATGTAAAAGTTTGGGTATGATTACACGAACCTAAAATTGTCTAGTACATGTGTGTATGACAAGCTAAGTTTTCGATCTAACGGTTGATAAATATTAGCTTAAATCTAATCAGGTTTTCATCTAACGGTGAATATTGAATGTTTTGTTACTAAGCTAACATTGATTGGAAACCCTGATTTGAAGACTATATAAGGGAGAACTCTAGCAACTGGGAAACAAAATCCCCACACATTCTGTGTGATACTAGTTGTGCTAAGCTAGAGTCGATTCTCCTTTAACCTTTGGTTTTCTTCTTCTAAAACCAGGTTAACGACTTAAAGACTTCATTGGGATTGTGAAGCCAGACCGCGATACTACTTTTCTTATAGTTGTGTGATCTGATCTTGCTGTTTCTATCGTACGAGTACAATTTTAATAATTGGCTTGAGATTTCTATCTCCGATAGGCAAGATATAAAAGTAATAACAAACATCTTCGTCTCATCGTTTGTGATTCCACAATATCTTTTTTCGCTGCGTCGATTAAGACTATTGTGAGGTGATTGATAAAACTGAGCTGTTCTTCAGGAATATAAGTCTGGTTTTATTTATTGGTCACTGTTCACCTTGATTTATCAAAAGATGGAACAAAACTCATAGGTTTATTCGTGGGAGATGAATTTATCTATCTTATATACTTTTCTGTGTGAGACAGATATGTTTATTAAAGTCTTTGACTTTGGGTCGTAGCAACTCTTGGTTGTGGGTGAGATCAACTAAGGGAATCAAGTGCGCAGTATCTTGCTGGGATCATAGGCGTAGGAGCATAATTGTACCTTGGATCAGTGTGAAATTGGTTGGGGTTCAACTACAGTCCAGACATAAGTTAATTTGGAGTAGGCTAGTGTCTGTAGCGGCTTAATATAGTGTATGTTTAATCTGGACTAGGTCCCGGGGTTTTTCTGCATTTGCGATTTCCTCGTTAACAAAATTCTGGTGCCTATGTTATTTCTTTTCCGCATTATATTTTGTTATATAATTGAAATAATACAGGTTGTGCATTGTTCAATCAATTAGAATATCCGACCTTATTGGTTGTTGATTTAAATTGATTGACACTTGGATATTGGTCTTTGGTACCATCCAAGTTATCTCTCTTTGATTAAGACTCGCATATTGTATTTGCTTGAGTAAATCAAATTGAGAGATTGTGATAATAACTCCTTGAGATATTTTCTATTGATTGAGTCTAGTTGATTCTCTAGAAAGTAACTCGGAGTTGTCCATACAGATTGCTAATCGAAATATTAGGTGTGGTTGTTAGACCCCCGCTTTTTCAATTGGTATCAGAGCAGGCAAACACTTTAAACCTGATAAGTTTGTGTTTGTTCGATCCTGAAAAATTATCCCATGGGAAATTTCTTTGGAAAAATTGCTCTTGGCATCTGTGACGCACGCCATAATTTCTTTAAGATTGATCAAGAATTATTATGGTCAAAACCTCTAGTCTCTCATAATAATCCCATTTCATCTGAAAAGGAAGTTCCAGATGATTTGTGTCAATCTAAAGAAAAAAATAAAAAACGTTCATGGCGCTCAAGGATATGGAACCTCACTAGATTAATGGTGCGTGTCGTAAGCGCAACAAATTAATTACAAATATTTCCACTAATTAACTGGTAATATAGCGGTAGTAAGAGATCGTTCGCACAGAGAGCTGTGTAATTGATAGGTTATTTTGATTAGCAAGAATAAATAACAAAAGGGGGTTTTGTTTGATGAAAGTAAAATAAAAAGATAATAAGAAAACAAATATGATCAAGGAATCATTCGCCGCCACTGAAAAGAAACTTAATAAAAGTACTTGTTTACCTCTTGTAGAATTTCTATTATCACCAACCGTAGAATAGCAATAAGCTCTGCTATCCACGAAATTCCTGTTGTCACTGGATACGGAAGCGCTCGACTACCAGATTTTATCCATCTGAGACACCATGAATAAGCTCTCAAGGAGTAACCCAATCGAATGCGTTATGTTTTGTGAATTAGGTTGATCCTAGCATCAGACAAATAAGCTCGATCTGCTTACTAGTGTCATCTCTATACACATTTGCTTAACAGAATCCCTCTGTCATCTCTTGTGATGTACTACTTGTGTATGGAATTGAATGACTATTACACGTATCACCAACCCCAATACTAGTAGAAGAATTACTATCAGATTAATTCAAATGGCCAATTTAATAATCCAATAGCAATCTTAGACACTAAAAATAATAGAGACAATCGATAAGAAAAATCAACTTAAAGTAAACTCATAAAAAGAATTAGAATTCCATTATTCAGGACCTTGAAATCATCCCTAATCAGTAAATTTAGCTACACATGGATTTACTAAAACCCATAAAAATATATAAAAGACTAACTCGGGTTCCCCCAAAGGGGGTAACCCTAATACATAAACTAAGAACCATAAGAAGTAAAGGAAGCAGTGTGTTGGAAGAAGTGTAAGAGGATGTGGGATGTGGTGTTTTTTGGTATCTTTAGAATATATGTAGAAGCTCTCTATTATAGGGGAAAATACCCGACACATTCTAATTTTATTGCATGTTCGCCAATTACGGGTGGTCTCCTTTTCTTTCGGCGCCGGGTCCACAACACGCTTTCTTTTCTGTCTGCCATCTCGAGCTCTCTTTTTTTTTTTTTTTTTTTTTAATTCTTTCTTTTCATTTTCTTTTCGAGCAAACAGTATGTTCTCATTTGCTTTTCTTCCCACTTTCTTTTGTGTCTGCCACTTGAGTGAGATGGAAGTTGAATGGCCCTACCTCGAGCTCTCACCATCGAACTGAGCTCCGTCATCATCCCAACCATCGTGAACAACACTAGCAGTAACCTATTGTTCTTCTTCACAGCAGCCACTGTTGAGTTCTTCATTTTGCCATGGTCAACTTCCTGAGCTCCACCCTTCACAGCAAAGCCCGAGCATTCTTTACGTTCAACAGCAGAAACCATTACCATCATCACCGAGCTTCACTTCCAACTCAAGCTCATCATCACTTCATCTCATTACCAACCACCGGCATTACTGCCATGTTCACCCCAAATCGAGATGCAACTCCACCGAGTACCACAATATCTCCTGAACTTTCCTCTTCGTTACTGTTCTGTTCCATGTCTCGGCCAATCTTCATTGGCAGCAAACAACATCTCATGCATGCCATCATTATCATTACTGCCACAAAAAGACAGTCCATTCACCAACAGCTCGAGCTCCATCATCATCACTACGAGCTTCTCCTTCCATTCTCGGCCAAGCAGCAACGTCTCCCTGAGCTTGCTGTCAATGGCATCATTTCACTCTTTCCATCACTAGCTTCGTTCACAAACTCCATCGCTGGAAACAGAAGCTACCACCACCCCATTTTGATTATCACCAGCAACTCTGATCAGTCACCAGCTAGCTCTTATCTGTTGGTATTGTCTTGAACTCCGTCATTCACCCTTCATCTCTGCGCTCGACTCACTGCCTATCGACAACTGCTGCCTGTCGAGCAACAAACCCGAGCTCCATCAATGGCAGCAACAAACCATTTATCTGTTGGAAAAAATCAGTTTTTTTTTTTGTGAATAGACAAAACATTACTCACACGTTTTTTAGGGGGTCGATTTCACTTTGTGGACAAAGTGAAAAGTGGTACACCGAATCTGCCCCAATACTATTCCTAATTACTAAAACTGGATTTCGTACAGTTTTTTTTACCTTTGTATCATTTACTGTTCATAATAATGACGGTTATGTCCCGAAAATTGGTGACACAAGAAATATATGTTTTTTCGTAAATAATTTACGGTTTCTTTCCTGTGTCTATGACTCTTCATACCTAAAACCATGACACCGACTTGTGAGTATCACCGATTTTTGTTCTTCAAAATCATGACGCCCATGAATTGGTTGCCACATAGACTCCACGTCAGTTCTAGGTAGGGTCCGAA
The DNA here is from genome assembly GCA_023529315.1 of Papaver bracteatum. Taxonomy (NCBI): domain Eukaryota; kingdom Viridiplantae; phylum Streptophyta; class Magnoliopsida; order Ranunculales; family Papaveraceae; genus Papaver; species Papaver bracteatum. The sequence goes on from JAJJWX010001332.1 coordinate 54,339, forward strand.
ATATTTCATAATATTTTCATAGACTCCCCTTACATATCTTTCTATGCCATTCTTCGCTTCATACAACTTCTTAGCTCATAGCTCATTTTTCATTTTTCCTCGTAGCAGCGCCACCTCAAATCCCCAACCTCCTTCAAACAAATCAACATCGCCACCTTAAGTTAGTGATTTTCTTTATCTTGACAAGATCAGATGCGTTTTCCAAATCACTAATCTTCTACAAATCATTTAGGTAAGATGTTTGATTCATCAATTTATCTTGATCTTCCTAAAACTTCGATTAGTCTAGTTGTTTGTATTTCAAAATATGAAAACCCTTGGAGCACAGAACAATTTGGGGGTTTTAGAATTTGGTGTCAATTAAGTTCTTGGAGATGGATTTAAGCTTTGATCGATTTTATTTTACATTGAAAGTTTGATTTGGTAAGTAATTGGTACACTAAATCATTTTTTGTTAATCCTCTTCCTGAATTTGTTTTCTTTTTACAACTTATGAAAATTGAAAGTGAGGGTTTATTCATCGTATTGTGATTTCAGAACTTTGGGGAAGAAATTATGAATTTCTAGCTTTTTAAAATGTTGGGGAATATCCTTTTTAATACAAATGCTGGCAATAATACAATTGACAGGGAGAAGTAATCAGTGACAGCTAAACCTCAAGAGTCTATTATCCCTTTAGTATATTGTGTTATGAAAGCATTCATTGATTTCATTCACATTTATGCATCTATGATCGCCCTTTTTATTTCAATTGATGATCACAGTATTAGTATATTTATTAGGTGGCTTCAAGATTGGTTCCCGAAGATGCCAAAACCTTCATCAACCTAATCACATCCCAAGATGAAGACTACGACGACCTTACAGAAAAATAATTGGCTTGGTTTTTTGCCCGGAATTTGTTTTTATAAGACTCATTCTATCTTGGTGAGTCATCATATATCATTTTCATGTTTATACACAATTTGGCATTTGCATTTTGTGTTGTATATTCTAAACCATTGGCCGGGTTTAAAGTTGTTAGTTGTTACATTTCTTAACTCACAATCCTAACCAGGGATGATCAGTTTTTTTTAGATGAGGATGATGTCATCAATAGTACACGTTTCGTTACATGCCTTGTTGTAATACTCTGATTGAACTCGTGCGTCATTCCTTGATACGCTTTTCTTGGTTTCTCGGAAATCTAGTAAAAAAGTTAAGGTAAAGTCACTGGGGGTCATTTTCGAGGCACATTTGCTTCAGTAATTACCCAGGCAATGCATGTCCACCCTGATAAAAGATATGGGGGATGGAAAGGTTATAGAAGCCTTCAAGAAGCTTCAGAATGCATATGAGGTATGTTTGGTCTCTAGTTAGTATAGTAATAAGAATCTAACTATCCTCATGTAATTATGTTTATAGCTGGTTGTCTCCACGTTTTACTTACTCTTTGAAGCGTGAAGCATATAATGATGAATTGGGGAACGAGGAGCTACTAAACTGGTTTCGGAGACCAAAGTTCACCAGATCCACACATCCGTAAATCTAGGTACATTACCAAAACTTACTATGAAATGTTGACTATATCAGTTACACCAGTAAAGTAGGTTGGTGCAAGCATTTTAGTCTATTTTCATTGCTCCAGGAAGGTTAAATTTCTAACAAATCAGATAGGAATAGAGTCATTAAAGGTGATACAGGACTTAGTAGCCTCGTCCCAATTTAGACATAAATCTCCCCTTAAAGTTCTTTTTTTTTCCGTCCCAAAGTTGTCTAGTTATTCATCTAGTTTTACAACTTTCCTCTTTTCAGTGCTTTATCATGTCGACATCCTGTTTAGTTGTACAATGCGCTGTACTTATTCTTTTTTGCTCCATTCTAAGTGCACTACATTTTTATGCTAATTACTAAATTGCATTTCTATGATCATCAACTGGACTATTGATCTGTTAATTAGCCCTCGAATTCTAATCATAATTTCATAGCCACTCCTCTTGATATTTTCTTAAACTAATAATTTGTGTATGTGTATTCTTAGGTACGATAAGTTGGCTTCTAAATACTTCATTGAGTACATTGCTGGAGGTAACACTACACCTGTGTTTTTAAGCTTCTTATGCTTATTCTATGGTTTGTCATTAAACATCAGCTAATTAAGGCATGTGTTATCTTAACTTACATGGATTCTATATTCTGGGTTATGTTTGATTTTATATTTTGTTCATAGTTGTTGCTTGATACAAAGTCCTGGATTCAAAGATTTTCTACTAAAGTTCGAGCTCTTTAGAGTTTAGAGAAATTGTCCATTCGGTATTTGAGCATTCATCTGAAGTCAATTTACTTTTTACTTGGATTCTTTTATGTTTTTATGGATTACCTATTTATTTATGTATCTGCTTGTATCGCGTAGTCTTGTATTAAGATTATGCTTCAGTTGGCTATTGGTCCTTTTGAGTAGCATGCTAAGGAGGTTGTATTTTACCTTATTTGTTATTTTAGATCAAATTAGCGTGGATTTATGTTCTGAAATGTGTTGTTTGAGTTGCAGGAAAAACACTAGTGTTGCACTCCTGGTTTTGGAGGCAAAATTTTAGTGGTTACCATTTACATAAGAGTTCCAAGATATCATCATTTCTTACTCACTGGGATTCCTCGTGTCTAATTTTTATTTTGGTTCTCAATCAGTTCAACATGAATGCATTCCTCGAGATAATTTTGGGTATGGATGAAGATTTTGACCATTCTTTGTTGATGCTTATATTTCAACCACAATATCTGCCATGAGTTTGAGCGGTTCAGCACATACCTGCCTGATATGAAAGTTGATGTGTTCTATCATGGTGTTAACATCAAGACCCATAAGTTTAAGTAAGTGCTATGGGTTGTTTGTTGGAGTCGTTGGTGGTAGTAGGTGCTAGTGATGTGGTTAGTGACGCCCATTTTTTGGGTTTAGTTGGTAGTGGTGCCTCTTTTGCTTAGTGTTGCGGAGGAACCCCTAGGATTTGTTGATACAAGAACCACCAAGAGAGATTGTACTATATTTTTCAAGATTTTGACTACTTCTGATACCAGTATTCATGGAAGGTTCTCAGTTCTTCGTAAACATGAAATAAAAGACTAGCTTTGTTGGTAATACCTCTCTCTTCCTTTTGCTTAGTCTAGATGCAACTTTGTAAGTTTCTTCCTTTTTGGCATTCTGTAGTACATGGCCTGATCGACAAATTAACTCAGGAATGATTACGAAGGATCTTCGTGGCTATGTGTGGTGATTTAAGCATATTCAGAGGTCAACCTCGGCAACGTTTACTCATAGCTGGTTGGAGTACTTTTGTTATTTGAAAGAGATTGGTTGCAGCTTGTAGGGGACACTTTTGTGTTTCTCAGGTAACTTTTAAACTCTTTGTCGCACTCACTTTCTAAGATTGCTTCTGTTCTCACGTTAACTACACATGTATAAAGGGGATAATGGGACTTTGTGCGTTAAGAGTAAGGCCATATGCTAAGCAACAAACCATGTAGTTTATTGGTCTACTGTTACAAACTGGGTTCTGAAGATGGATGTTCATTATTTGGGAAACTGAGGGTTTAGCAAGATCATGTGTTTTTTATTCTAAAATTTCATGTGTAATCTGCTAGATGCAAGTCCCACCTTCAGTTGGGAGTTTATCTTTAATTGAACAATATCCGTCAGGCTCACTGACACTAAATAAACAATTTGACCAATCTTTCTTTAATACTAGTATCACACAATTCTTCGTCTTGGTAGTTTGGTGGTCTTAGTCACTTTGGCATATATGAGATAAAGACCTAGAGTTTCAAATCCAGGGCAGTTCAATGTAATAGTAGGAAGCTTTACAGTTTACCTTAATTAAAGGAAGTGGTTCCTTGGGTTGCTGGTAACGTGCCTCGAGATTTCGCAGTAAACCTGGCTAGTGATTTTCTTGTGAATATCCGAATTTTTTGTCTTTCTTTCGTCAAATGTAAAGTTAATTACTGCACTTTACAACCACCGAATATAAACTGAAGTAATTCCATGGTATCCCACCGAATTGGATATAATTTGTTTTCACTTCATAAATAGTGCTAATACAACCCTTCTAGCTCTCGCTGATTCTTATGGCGAACTCAAGAATCTAGCCTATATAAGCATATGCAACAGGTGGGGAAAAAACATTTGCACAATATTTGTTCACATTATCAAAATGCCTACATAGGCATATGCAGCTCTATGCACAATGCTTGTGCAAATAATGCCTACATAGGCATACACAAGTAAAGAAATGATCTAGTTTTCTGCCCATCATTCAAAGATTTACTAGTCTCAAAATGTTGAGTAATATCATGTACAATTTTTAGAAGTCTCTCTGTAGAAAAGGAGCCCGACCTGTTAGACATTTAAAACTTATAAATCAATAACACACGGCTAATAATCTTTGGAACAACCACAAATTCATACAAAAATTTACATGCATATTTGGCCATACCTGCTCTTTAAGAAAGGCTGTCAGCAGTATTTCAAAAGACCCAGCAGGGAGATTTCTAGTTATTGATGGAGTGCACATGCTGTCATCTCCAGAGGATAATTTCAGCTTGCTCTTTTGCGTACTTCCAAGGTTTATACAAATATTTGGAGACAACTAAAATAAATTATCCTGCAGAAGATGCACCTTCAGGCATCGGCTTTAACCTGAGGTCCACCACCAATTCGATATATGAATAGATCATTAAAATTGCAATATTGGAATGCAGGGCTCAAGTTAATTTCCAATGACGTAGAAGTATTTTCAGGGAGAATACAATCATTCTTAAATGCTAAGTATGGTACTACAATGTGCCACCGAAAGCGCATGTGGAACATTGTAGTTCAGAATGCGCAGGTGCTAGCTTGGTGCTAAGTCTGGAGAAAACATGTGCCACCGAAAGCGCAGGTGGCACATTGTATGATATTAATTCTGGAGAAAACATGTACCACCGAAAGCGCAGGTGCTCTCTTGGTTGGCAGTTCAGAATGCAATACCAACAACGGACAATTTGAATCATAGAGGCTGCAATATCATGGATACTATGTGCAGTCTATGCAACAATGAGCTCGAGTCAGTGGATCACATTATGCTTCTATGTCCATTCTCAAAGGACATATGTGACTAATTTCTGGAAAGAATGGATCATCAGTGGACTCATAGGGAAACTCTTAAAGATCAATTGCGGAGTTGGAATTGCATAAGAGGAACAAAAATAGGCAGGAAGGTATGGCCAATACTTCCTTTTGTCGTGATTTGGTCTGTTTGGTCCGAGAGAAATAGAAGAGTGATGGAAAAGAAACATGGCAGGGATAAAGATGAAGTCATAATTGAGATTAAGAGGAGGATTTTTCAATGGGGAGAGCTACAAAATTGGTTTAAATTTCACCTTTTTAGGGAGTTAGTTTCTAACTGGGCTTCTGTAATGGATAATAATGTTTCATAACTGTAATTGGTTTTGGGCTTGAGCAATTACTCAAGTTGTTCATCTCTTTTTTGGTTTAATAAAATTTGTCCTTTTTTATAAAAAAAAAAAGATACTACAATTATAAAAAGTGGATAAACTCAGGAATCAGTACAAAAGGTTAATTACCACAAGGCTTTTTCTCAATCGAGAACACATCTCAAATAAAACACCCACCATGTAGTGAAGGTATTAGTGCCAGTCTAATCTCCCAACAATCAACTGTAAACTTAAGAAGTTGGAACTATACCCTTATCTTGTAGCTCATGGATTTCTGCCGAAGCTTCGGAATTCTAAACACAACGCCACCTGATTTCTGAGGTTTCACAACACCCACATTCACTTGTTATTTAAGAAGTCCTTAAGAACGTTGCAAAGTTTTTCCTACGAGTTCACAAACATGCAAAAGCATTAACAATAGGAAGTTTAATCAAAGCCATGGTAGTTATTAAGTCTACAGTTACCCAGAGGTTTACCGACTAATATCAAATTATTATACAACGATGTCAGATCCAAAAACAAAATAATAATTGTTCTATTACTATGAAAAGATTAATGATAATCAAATGGAATTTACCCAACCAATAACCAGAACAAATGTGTCGATTTCTTAAAGAAACAACTTCAACCAACACAAGAAAGTAGAAAATATCAAATTTGAAAGACCATCACAGTTCACATACACAGAGAAAGTTGAATAACTAATCTAAAAAGTATGAACACGTAAACAATCTAATACTATAAAAAAATAGTGAGATTAGTATTATTGATAGAACTTGTAAATCACATGAGAATTTATCGAACAAATTTTATAAAGAGTAAACAACCTATAATTGTAAGAATAATTTGAATAATAGTTCAATAATCAATGGGCCAAATTGATACTTGAATCATCTTTCGGTCCTCATCCGAGCCCGTTAACCAGTCAACCAAGGAATCCTACCAGCCTGCACAGACCGTTCAATGGCCAAAGTCAGTCCATGGTCAAAGGCAGTCGATGGTCAAAGTCGGTCAACTATCAAGGTCAACATCTGGTCAAGGTCAATGGTCAAAGTCAACGACCGGTCAATGGTCAAAGTCAACCGTCGAAGCCAGTCACACCCCTAACCAATTTTCAGTCTTACATCCAGCAATGCTGCTAACTGATTCCCAGCCAAAAAAAAACTCTTCCACACTGCCAACCAGTATTCAACCATGCTGCCAGCCGACCTCCATCCAGTCTGCCAGCCAATTATGCATCCAACCAGCATCCATCCAAACTTCCAGCCGCCAGTCCAGCTTACCAGCATGCAGAATTTATCATGAGGCATAAGTGTGATGTTTCATACATAAATAATCATGAAAGCATGCAGCATTGATTCCGGCAGTTTCAGCCATGCAACATTAATCCGAACGTTTACATATAGAATTGATGATGAAGGCATAAAGACAACAGTTTCATGCAGAATTCATGAGGGAGGCATAAAGACAACAGTTTCATGCAGAAATTATGGGGGAAGCTTGGAGAGAAAAATCCCATGTAATTTTATTATCAATAAAAAATAACTCCCCAAGGGGATTCGTCCGTGGATGTAGGCAAACCATGCCGAACCACGTAAAAACTTCTGTCTCTTTTTCGTTCTTCAGTTCGTCTCCTAACCCTAAAAATACACCAAATCATCGATTCAATCGTGTTTCGTGCCCAAAAGTAATTTTGGGTACAAACATTGGCGCCGACTAAGGGGATTCGAGAAAAGATCCTCGTGCTCTACCAGAAACAACAGTATTACAAAAAAAAAACTTGAAGTTATGTTCGTGAAAGAAGTCGAGTTCGCGTCCGTGAAATAGCTCCAAAGAAAGTATCTGGCGGAAAAGAAACCAAAGGAATTCACATAGGAGAAAAATAAACTTTTTTTTATTATTTTCTGGTCGTGCTTCAAATCATACAGATGTTGAGGTTCCATTGGAATTTTTCTTAGTTCCATAATTTCCTCATGAAATAAGAGGAACATCTATAAAATCCAAAGGCCATCTCCTGTACAACGTTTCAACTACTTTGGAGTCAACGTGGAATTATCTTAAATGTTCAATTAGAATCACACCAGATGCAGCCACCGTGATCGCACGAGACCAAAAACCAAAGCTTAGGAAGAATTTGGTTGACTTCATCGTCCCATACCCAATATACTCATACATGCCAACTCATAAGTGATTCAAAGACATCCAAACTTCTGGAATCGATAAATTATCTCATACTTGTCAATATGGATCAGCAGGGACAACACATGCAAAGGAGATAAGCATACGTTTTTACCCTTAAATCTCATTAAATTATTTTTGATTTGATTCCATGAATTAAAGCATACATTTTATCCTTAAATCTCATTAAATTATTTTTGATTTGATTCCATGAATTAAAACATACATTTTTATCCATAAATATCATTAAATGATTTTTGATTTAATTCCATGAATTAAAACATAAGTTTCAATACTTAAATCTCTTTTATTTTTAATTTAATTTCATGAATTAAATTGCGCAATGAACATGCTAAAGCTTAGTGAAAGCCATAAACCATCATGATGAAATGTTCAAACCTTTTTTCAATTCCCTACAGCATGGAAGCAAAATTTTCTGTGTTCGAGAAACTTTTATATGCACTTGGGGCAGCAACATGATCGAGTTCAAGGTTCGTGGATAACGACATGATCTAGTTCGTTATTCGTGGATAACGACATAATCTAGTTCGAGATGAGGATTGCATAGACCCTTCAATATTTAGCCTTGCATCACTTCGCAAGCACCTAAAGCCTCACCTTGCACGTGAGCAGATAAGTCTTTCTTTTATCGCAAGCATAAAATCTCGGATTGCACGCGAGTATGAAAGACTTACACCTTGGCAAGCATAAAGTCTCGTCTCAACCACGAGCCCAATGCCCGATATTGGTCCAAAGACTCGTACTCAACACAAGCAACATCCAGCATGCCCTAGCAGCAAGCTCTAGCCTTGTTACATTGCGAGAAAAAAGCCTTGCCCCAGCCGCAAGCAGACACTACATTCTACACAAGACTCGACTAGCTATCGAGCATCACAAGTCCACCACGTGGCAAAAAAGTCTCTCATAGCACGTGAACAAATTTTATTGCAGGTTATCACAGTTAGGGGCTTCTTTGTAATGTCTCTACTCACGCTTGGGGGCGATTGGCGAGTTACGTCATCGACGCGAAGAAAATAATAAAATTCTTAACCCCCAACAAGTTGGAGGTTAAGAGGGGGCAATGTTTGTACTGTGTATAAAATGCACGGGAGGCCCGCAAATCAATATACGGAGGCATGCAGGGAAGATTAATGTCTGGAGGCATTCAGGGGAAGTCAATAAGCATGCAGAAGACATGCGATGAAGATTTATGGCCATGAAGAATTAATACAGTTTATGGCCATGCATAATTAATACTGATTAATACCAAGAGGAGCCATGCGAGGAAGATTAATACAATTTATGGACATGCAAAATTAATACCATTTATGGCCATGTAGATTAATACAATTTATGGCTAGGAGGCATGCAATGAGATTAATGTCATTTAAATTCATCTCGAAATTAATTATTCAACCCTATAAATGGGGACACCCTGGTATGAAACTAGTACCATTGAATATATCTCGAAAAGTTAATTAAATATATCTTTGACTGACGTGGACTGTTAGTTGACCCATTTGACCGTCAGTGACCGTTAATAGACTCTTTTGGACCAGGCCTTAGTTTAAGGAAATGGTTTGTCGGGGTTGGGCTTATATGTAGTTTCTATTTTGATATTTTGTACCCTTGTGGTCTGAATTAACCTTTGGCATTTTCTACAATGTTGTATATATTTATAAGACTTAGCTATGGACTATAAATCAATCTAACTGGTTTAGTGGACTTGGACTTAGAATCATTAGTCAGACTTGTGTGAGCCTTGTATGAGCCTTTTGGCTAAAATCTTAGAATGCTTCTTTGATTAACAGTTAGTTATTAACAACGACTGATTCAAAGGACGAACCAGTGGATCGTGGATCTCGAGGTAGGCGTGGCCTATCATCAAAAAGGTATGGGAATGCATTTGACTCTTTGTATTCATTATTGTTATTTTTATAAAATATTATGCTTAACAAACTCATGCATTGTCTGTTTCTGCATTTCATATTTTATTTAAAATGCATTATGATAATTCTGTTATTTTTGTGAATCTTTCCACGATGTGGAAAGGACTTGTATTGTTTCGTCGTCAACATAAATTGTTATGGGAAATGAGAATTTCCACTTGTGGTATATAGGATACGCTCCTTCACTTTTATACCTAGAGATTTTATTGAATAGAGTTGGTCACCATGGTCTTGGTGGCATCCATAGCTATATAGGTGTGAATTGCCGGTATTTAGGGGTTCACAACCATATTAGTACATTGTTTGACGAAGGAGTTTGTTCCATATACATGTATGATTATTTTTAGTGACTTAGTCACTGTTTAATATTTTCGGAAAAACATTATTGTTTTCCAAATCTTGCATATGATTACTTAGAAGGTTAAATGTTAATTATTCCCACTTCAGTTTCTGTGACAGATCAGAGTTGCGCAGCGAAAGCTTCAAGGGTTAAGTTCGCTAGTCGATTAACTTCTGTTATATTTATTATGTTGTATATTTATTTAAAAACCAAATGACTATTATATATGTATCATTGAGAGAAGATCTTGTGTATATATTTCTGAGCGGGGTTAGCTTTGGGTTAAGTTCTGTATCGCATTTCTTAATTGAATGCTAAGTGCATGTTTTAGATTTTAGTGTCTCTTTATTTAGTTAATTTACTAGATTAGTCAGCTGTTAGCTTAGGGGGCGCTACAATAATAACACTAGCCGTGGCCGTATAAGTTGGTGGTTGGATGCCTTTTCAATTTTGATGGCCTTGAAGGAATACTAGGTGAAACTACATAATCCATTTCTTGGATTTCGTTGTTTTATTTATAATTTTATAATTTTGAGGTATCCAGTAGTAATATTATATTCTCTTTGAGCCAGTTCAAGGTAATTAATATTTTCAGGGCTTTAACTCATTGCCCTATCGTTTGACTCATTGATATCACATAATATTTTCCTTCCCATACCTTTAGTTTTTCCTGATCTGCAAGCATCACAGTTTGGCAGACTTTTCTTACTGCAAGAGCTTATTTTGTTCCCAAGATACTAGAATATTTGAATACTTCTTTGTATTGCAGGTTACCCGTGCCTTCCAAGTGGCCAACAAACATTTAATATCCTGCTTTAAAGTTGGCTATCTTCAATTCAATTATGATGTCTTTACATACTTGAATTTTGTTTTTGTACATATATTCCACGAGAGTTAACATTACATTGTAACTGTCTTGGAACCATCACTGGTTGGTAACATTCAATTAAAATTGAAGCTTTTAGGCTGGCTCTATGGTTCTCCAACATTCAATATTTTCATGTCATCCAAATTTAACGTCCAACCACAGTGGGAATTCAAGATTCAAATCAAATGACGTCTGACTTTCAATACAGTAAAACTTCTTGGGGGAGAAAGTTGAATCTTACTCCCCATTAGAGTAATCCTTAGAGAAACAAAGTTTATTTCAACGGATTTCATTTATCACTGCCGAGACAAAAATAAACTTGTTACTACAAGCTTTAAGAAGTTATAATATTTAGAACATGAAGAAGAAAATTTATACAGATACATGTACAGGGAAAAATTAAATATAGGGACCACAACACCACTTACGGACCCAACATCCATACTCCTAACTGTTTGAGAAGTACACCAAATATCATGACACAGAGTTGTTAATGTCGGTGACCCTCGGTTCTAAAATCAAGACACTGAAAATTTGGTTGCACAATGGTATTAGGTAAGGTTAGAATATACTCGATTTTATGTGAGTGACACGGATAACCTAAAATAATGACACAGAGTTACTAATGTCGGTGACCCTCGGTTCTAAAAATCATGGTTTCACATGGTCTCCACATTGATATTAGGTAGGGTCAGAATATTTAAGAATATTTTCTCGTAAATAACTTATTTTTTTTTTCCAGATGTCAGTGACACAGCTTACCTCAAATCATGACAAAGAATTGCTAATGTCTGTGACCCTCGGTTCCAAAAATCATGACACTGAAAATTTGGTTATAATAGGCTCCACATTGGTATTAGGTAGGGTTGAAATATTTAAGAATGTTTCTTGTTAATAACTTACATATTATTTTTTTGATGTCAGTGACACGGATAACTTAAAATCATGACACAGAGTTGCTAATGGTTGTGACACTCGGTTCTAAATATCATGATACTAAAAATTTGGTTGCACATAGGTCCACATTGGTGTTAGGTAGGGTCAGAATATTTTCTCGTACATGTTTTTTTCTTCTTTTTTTACTGATGTCAGTGACACGGCTAACCTAAAATCATGACACAAAGTTGCTAATGTCGGTGACCCTCGGTTCTAAAAATTATGACACTGAAAATTTGGTTGCACATAGGCTCCACATTGGTATTAGGTTGGGTCAGAATATTTAAGAATACACTTTTTTTTTTATGTCAGTGACACGACTAATCTAAAATCATTACACATAATTATTAATGTCGGTGACCCTCGGTTCTAAAATCAAGACAATGAAAATTTGGCTGCACATAAGATCCACATTGGTATTAGGTAGGGTCATAATATTTAAGAATATACTTTTTTTTTTATGTCAGTGACACGGCTAACCTAAAATCATGACACATAATTACTAATGTCGGTGATCCTCAGTTCTAAAAATCATGACATTGAAAATTTGGTTGCACATGGGCTCCACGCTAGTATTAGATGGGATCAGAATATTTAAGAATATTTTCTCGTAAATAACTTAAATTTGTTTTCCTAATGTCAGCGTCACGGATAACCTAAAATCATAACACAGAGTTACTAATGTGACCCTCGGTTCTAAAAATCATGGTTGCACATGGGCTCCCCATTGATATTCAGTAGGGTCCAAATATTTAAGAATATTTTCTCATAAATAACTTAATTTTTTTTTCCTGATGTCAGTGACACGGCTAACCTCAAATCATGACACAGAATTGCTAATATTTGTGACCCTCGGTTCTAAAAATTATGACATTGAAAATTTGGTTGGACATAGGCTCCACATTGGGGTCAGAATATTTAAGAATATACATTTTTTTTTATATGTCAGTGACACGACTAATATAAAATCATTACACATAATTACTAATGTCGGTGACCCTCGGTTCTAAAAATCATGACATTGAAAATTTGGTTGCACATGGGCTCCACGCTGGTATTAGGTAGGATTTAAGAATATTTTCTCATAAATAGCTTAATTTTTTTCCTGATGTCAATGATACGGATAACCTAAAATCATGACACGGAGTTACTAATGTCGGCGACCCGCTCGGTTCTAAAAATCATGGTTGCAAATGGGCTCCACATTTGTATGATAATAACTATTCTCCGAGAGCAAAGTAAAAATGGTAGGAAAATTATGCCCTGCCTAGAAAGAGATGGAATTCAGGATTTCACAATGATTACAATTTATAAATACAATAAGGAAAAAAAAAGTTAAGAAACCTACCTCAAGTCTAGAACACTAGCAATCCCAAGGCCTCCTAAAAGTAGCACCCAAATCTGGGTAATCACTTGAAATAACAGTTTCGTGAACAATTTAATGGCCTCTCTTGCAAGTCATTTGACATGGAAATGGATGATGTGTAAAAGTTGAAGTGCTACATGAGGAAAACTGTGAATGTTAAAACCTCTCATAAAAGAAGAACAAGTCAAACAGTATGAACATACAATGAAGTTCATGGTTAACTACCTCACTTTCTGAATTCTGATATTGCTCCTGAAGGAATTGGACGATAAGGTTCATTAATCGCATCAATATCTCGATCAAACATCAACATGCATAACATTGACTTAGCATCTTCTTCCACTCCCCAGTGGAGACTCGATCGCTTGACAATTTTACCATAATAGCGCAGCCAGTTTGCCAGGCCAGCTGGCATGGCAAATGGGTGGGTTAGCCACCCCATAAGAACCGGCCGTATACTTGTCATTTGGGACCGAATGCAAAATGTATAACCAAGACATTTTGGTCCAGTCTAGTTTAAATTCCACTAGAGCACGTACAATCAGCCGAATTTAATAATAAATGTGGTACAGTGCAGTTTATATATTTTATAATTAAAACTAGTCAATTAGTAATGATGAGGTCACATGCCGAAAAGCCAAAAGTTTCTTAGAGCATCCACGGCCATACGAGTAAAACCAAAGAGTATAAACTAAAAAAATTGGTTTTTTTTAGTTTATGGTAGGTTTTAAACGCAACGGGTACGACCAAATTATAGTCAAACGCAGTTATTACGTTCGCCGAAATGGAACGATTGTATAATCTTCGCCTCATGCACATGCGAAGATTACAGGTACGCCTGAACGAGACGCACATTATAACTTCGCCCCACAACGGACGAGTTTTATACCTTCGTTTCAAATGAAACGCAATTATAAATACGCCTGGTCTTCAAACCAAGATTAAAACTTCGTTCCATCAGGCGAAGATTTAAAATCCGCTCCATCCAGGCGAAGTCTATATCCGCGTCTGATGATTATGAAGCGTGTTTTTAAAGTTCGCCCCACCAAACGAGTTTTTAAAGTTGGTTTCATGACCAAACGTGTTTATAAAGTTGGTTTCATCAAACCAACTTTATAAGTTGGTTTGGATTTTTGTTGCACATGTGCCATTCATATGGCGTGAATAAAAATAAAATTAAAAATTCACTGAAATCAACGGTCGGAAATCATCAGACGTTTGTAAATTTTTTTTATCAACGGTCGGAAATCACCAGACGTTCGTAATTTTTTGTCAACGGTCGAAAATCACCAGACGAAGGTATAAACTCCGCCCGAACGAATAACCAAGCGAAGGTATAAAAATGGTTCGATGTCAGGCGAACATATAGAATATGCCTGATGGGGCGTTCATTTAAACCTCGCCCCATACAAACCAACTTATAAAGTTGGTTTGTCACCAAACCAACATTTAAACCTCGCCTGATGAAACCAACATTTAAACCTCGCCCCATTCAAACCAACTTTATATCTTCGTCTGTGTGTGGGGCGAAGTTTATATTTACGCCTCACTCCAAACCAACTCTTAATCTTCGCCCGCGGTGAAACGCGTTTTTAACCTTCGCTCGACCAAATATAGTTTTGGTCGAGCTTTCAGACCAAATATACTCGAGAAATTGGTTTTGGTCGAGTTTTTTAGTTTTACTCAATCCCGTTGTGATTGATTTCTTGACCAAATTTATAGTTTTGGTCGTCGGCTGTGGATGCTCTTATGTATTATCAACACTACTAGTTGTGATTCTCGTGAACCCGTGATTGATGATTTTCCGTAAGCTACTTTCTTCTCTTCTCCCATCCCAAGTAGCCTCTCCACTCCATTGTATACATAGAGTCTCATTTCATACGGATTACTATTCCGTCCGATGGCAGAGTTTTTATCGGCGGTAAGTTTTCAAATTACCCTCCATTTTCTGTATTTGCAGTTTGAAACGAAAAGAAATATATTTAGAGCAATTGTAGTGGAGCGAGTATAACCAAAGAGCAAAAATCAAAGAAATTTGGTTTACTCCGTGCTGCGACGCTATGGTGCACTACCAAAATTTGGTCAGGCGCAACTTTATACCTACGCCCAAATCAGGCATAACTTTAAATCTCACCCCACTTTTGGTCAGGCGAAACTTTAAAGTGAGCCCAAATCAGGCGAAACTTTAAAGTGAGCCCATTTAATTTTTTTTTCAAACGCAATTTAAAAGTTTGCCTCACCATTAGGCGCACTTTATACCTGCGCCCGGTGAGACGTAATTTTAAATTACGCCCGACTAAAACCAAATTAAAGGCCAAATATGCTCTGGTTTTTGGTTATACTCTGGTTTTTGATCTTTACTCCGCTCGACTGCGTCTGATTTCTGGGCCAAAATTTTAGTTTTAATCTCCCGTTATGGATGCTCTCAGGGAGCATTTTATTAGCGGCAAAGTTCCCAAATTCCCTTCATTTTTCATCTTGATATTCATTATCCTGACATGCAATTTTTTGTCGAAACATAATTTAGACCGGGTCTCATTTGTACTTTGATATAAGTAATGAAAAAATATAACTAATGTCATGTGCCCACGTCCCATTTGATGTATCTCAATCTTTTGTGTGAGGAAACGAATTACGATACCTCACTTATACTATAAGCTACTCAAAATCTTTTTCCTGTCAAAAGAAAAATGTATAATATGTTTCCTGGAAAATAAAAACTGTTGTTCTGTATGATGTGACCTGACAAGCGACAAATCATGATCACATTTGTGAAATCTCACAGTCACTCTTACAAGTCACAACTAAGGACTAGTGGTGCTGATCACAGTGACACGTGACCAGGTGAAATTTTGGAATAGTGAAGAAATTTTGGGCGATCCAGTTGGAGGGAAATTTGATTCCCAAAAAATTAAGCGCTAAAAAGAATTTGAAGATTTGGCGGTCGTTAGATGTAATGTTAATCCGTATGAGTCTTATTCTTGTACTATTATCCATTGGATTAAATATTTTGGTTTTCTATTGGTTAAATAAATGTCATATGGACCATACTCGTCAAACCGGGATAGAGAATTTGATTTTGTTCTTGATATTTTGAAGGAGAGAAATTAGTAGCGGATGTCGTTTAATTCTGTCTAGTCATACAAGTTATGTTCTATGACTCTTTGGAAAATACTATCATCCGTCGACTTTACACGCGATCATGGTCATATTTGGTATAACATTTTATTTTATTTTCTCGGTCAGAATACGTATTATCTGCGTTTTCATTGATAATTATAATTGTATAACATTTAAATTCTAGGAATATATACTTATGACAATTTCAAAGGATATCGAAATAATTCGACGAATATAGACTCAATAAGGGGGCATTTTATGAGGAGTCATATGATGCGTGTCGTAACCACAACAAATTAATTAATATTTACTACCTAATTAACAAGTAATATAGGGTAGTCAAGATCGTTCCCACGAGGAGCAAGGGATTATTAGTTGTAAAATAATGTCACAAAAAGGGGGGGGGGGGTTATGGTTCTAGAATTTATAAAGTAAAAGAAATAAACAAAGCAATCAAAAGTGTAAGTTAAAATTAATAAGAGAAAATAGATCAATGAATCCTTCTTCGTTGCAAAAGAATGATTCAAGTTATGTTCTTTTCCATTTTTTATTAGTCACAGATTATCACCAACCGTAGGATAGCAGGTTCGCTTAGCTAACCCCAAAATTTATTATTTCACTGAGTAACAAGTTCGCTTAGTTATCAGATTCTATTCAAAAGAACCACCTTGAGGTTCGCTTTCAAGATGTAATTCCCCAAACGCATTAAGAT